>JAHLJT010009754.1:0-25140 GCA_031308135.1 Acheta domesticus
CAATTACATTGCGACAAGACGTGGCGTATACGTAGCGTATAATATGTGCCCAGAAAGAACCCACGATCTACCCGTCGACTGGAAATCCGAGAATTATCGACCTTGCGGTCGCGAAAGGAATCGATTGCGCAGTCCCGCTTTCGATCTTCTATCGGATTTCCGATCACAGGCTGATGACATTCGTGCTTTCAGTTTTCACCGCAGCACGCCGAAACAATTTCAAAATATCCCATAATACCAACTGGGCCGGTTTCACAGCTCATTTAAGCACTGTACTTGAGCAAAAACCGCCAAATTCTGAGGACGACTGTGACTCACATCACCTCCGCGATTCGAACGTCATACAAAATAAACACCAATATTACCTGCGGACCGAAATCACGTACTGAGGTTACAAATGAGCAGAGAAAGACGCTCTGCAATATATCCTAATACGAGCCCAGCGCTGCTACGGCGATCCTGCGGACGGAGCGCGGGTGCGAGCTCTTAGCAGAGAATTCCTACAAGACGAGAGAACCGCAAAATGGTCGCGCACGATCGAAGATTGCAATCTTCGTAAATGAAACCTTAGTATTATCAAAAGCCCTGGCCGCAAAGCTTGCTCCGCACCGCACCGCTTCGGCAGCCCAGACGCCCGGCCACATCGCTCTGCAGCCGGAATACGTGTGGGAGGACGCCGCGAAAAGCGAACTCTTGGCAGAGACGTTTGAACGGCAGGTCCACCCACTCGAGTCCGGCGAGTTCGGGGGCCGGCGAGTTCGGCACTCTTGCACTCTCGGTTCCGGCGAGTTCGGCGCTCTTGCACACTTACCGCGAAGCGCTGCGACACCTCAACGCGCGTGGCATGCGCACGGTGCGACAGCCGCCACTCCACTCCGGGCGCTCGGCGCCCACGCGACGCGACGCGAGGGGCGGAGGGGACTCCTAAGCGCGTGCTGGGAGATTTCCCCAGAGCGGCACAAATTGCGACATGATTCCAAAGCTTAATAAGCACCAACTTCTCCCGAGCGGTTACAGACCTAAGTCTCTTCTCGCTTCTTGCGAAATCTTTCGAGCGCCTGATCCTGGTACGCTTTCAACGGGAAATACGCACTGTCAGAAATTTCCGCATTACTTTTAATGTTAAAGTACATTAAAGTAAGTATCATGTACGTAAATGAAATTTAATGTACACGTACAGTAACTTTAAAGTACGTATGCATTAAATGTAATGTACGTGTACAATTAAATTTACTGTATGCGTGTACATTAAATTTACTGTGCGTGTAAATTAAATTTACTGTATGCCTGTACATTAAATTTACTGTACGCGTAAATTAAATATAATTTACGTACATGATACTTACTTTAATGTACTTTTACATTGAAATTACTGTATGTGTGCATGAAATTTACTGTACATGTACTAACTTCAATATTTAAAATTTTTCAAATAATTGTCACCCCGACCAGGATACAAACCCATCTCTCCTGGTTTAGGCCCACTTGCTCTAACCACTATCCTATCGAGACAGTCAATTCTTTGAACATGTTCTTAGTCCTGATGAATTTCCCGTTGGGATTTATGAAATTGTCACATTTTTGGACGAGTTTACGCTCGGAAATATGTCCCGCAGATGTAAAGAATACTAAGTTGTGATCTTGGTACTGTAGCGTCGCGAGGTGGCGCACGTGCCGTTTCGCTGGAAAGCCCGGCCTTAAGCCGGATGGGGGATGGGGGTGGAATGCGGCGGCGCCTCGCCGGCGCGCGCCGGGCAGGAAATCCCAGCCTCAAAATAACCAGGACAACTGGGCGTGCCTGAGTGCGAGTCCATTGATGAAGGCTGCTCTCTGCTGAGGGCTGGCTTGCGAGCCGAATGACGCCCGCCGCTGGTAGAGTGGGGGAGGAGCCGTGGGGTATTTATTGCGGCGCCGACATGCGCTCGGGGGATACGCTAGTGAGTCGAAAGACGTGAGGTATCTCCGTGCAACCTTGCACGTTTTGGCATCCGGCCATGTAACATCTAGTTACGGGGACTAATGTCCGACAGCTCGCACTTCGCGCAGCTTCTCATGCTCTCGAGCAGAGGCACTGGGCTCAGCCTAGGGACGGTCGCGGGGTTTCGCGGCTTAGAGAATAGAAAGGTTGCCTAAGGTTTTCAATTTTGTAACATTTTCTTGTAATTTATTATTGTAAATATACTGTACATACTATTCAGAATCTGTCGTCTGTGCTTTTCATGTCCAGTACGCCACAGACTCGGAACCTTTCTTTTCTAAAACTGGTGGCAGCGGTTATCGTAAATTCACGCCGGGCTACCGCAGTTTTTGTCTAAAACTGGTAGCAGCGGTTATTGTAAACTCACGCCGGAGTGCCACAGTTTTTTGTCTAAAACTGGAATAGTACGCGTAAAGACAGTGTACCGCAGTTAAAGGTGCACACGCGTCGTAATTACGTGGCGCCGGCAGAGTCGTGCACGCCACGAGAAACCGAAAGTGCGGTAATTCGGTACGGTAGTTTCGGGGCGGTACAATCCGACTCGGAACCTTTCTTTTCTAAAACTTGGAACTGGAATTGGTATTGGTACTGGAACTGGAATTGGTATTGGTACTGGAACTGGAGCTGGAACCGGTACTGGAACTGGAGCTGGTATTGGTACTGGCACTGGAAGGAGACATCCCGGACGGACCAGAACGAGAGGAAGGAAGGAGGCCAGAACACCGGATCCAGAAGGCGCTCACGCGACACCGAGGTCAACTGAACGTAAGTGTGTTTTTTGTACTGGCCGGGGATCAATTCAGGCAAAATGTCTTTCTTAGCGGGTTATAGGAAAGAGGTGCTTGTTAGGGTCGCGACGGAGATGGGGGAAACGTTGGAAGGGAACGAGACGATAGTTAGATTAAAATCTATCATCACGGGAAGCGAGCAGTACGATGAAATATTCGTGAAACAACTTGCTGATCAGGAGAAAGAACAGGTCGCAGAAGCACGCGAACTTGAATTAAAAGAGCAGGAAAGATTACGCGAACTCGAGGAAAAAGAGCGAGAACGGCAGGAAAAAGAGCGAGAACGGCAGGAAAAAGAGCGAGAAAGGCAGGAAAAAGAGCAAGAACGGCAGTACGAACTCGAACGGCTGAAATTAGCTAATCAGGCTACCTCGCGCGAATCTTTAGGTAGTAGAGATTCGGGAAACAGAAGTAGTATCCGTATCAGCCATGTAATGGATAAGTTCAAAGGCGAAGGTGAGGATATTACCTTGTTTTTAAGTGTATTTGAGGCGCATGCTCGTCAGCTCGACATTGCGCCGGTAGAATGGGTCAGTCAATTAATGGGATTGCTTCCCAATGAAATAAATACATGGTTAGTTGTAGGATCAGATTCGTCAGAGCAGGATTATAATCAAATCAAAACGCAACTTTTGGATATGTACAAATTCACGCCTGAAAAATGTCGTCAGATGTTTTGCAGTCATGCAAAGGGTGCGAAAACTACATGGAATGTTTATGCTCGCGAACTGACGAACTATTGCCAGAAATGGATTTCAGGGTTGAAAGTTGAAACTTATGATCAATTATTAGACTTGATTGTCACCGATCAGATGAAACGGAAGGTGCCGGCGGACATACGTGCCCATTTCGTAGATGTTTGGGGCGAGGTTTCGCAGTCCCAAGATTTGGCGCGTAGGCTGGACACCTACGAAAACAATAGGTCTAGTGCGTATAGGAAAGATTTTTCTAAGGTTAATCACAAGGAGCCTGTGGGGGAACAAAAGTGGAAAAAGGTGACGGAGAGCGTGCCTTCCACTTCTAAGCCCGCAGCGCCCAAGGCAGATAGGAACGCGGAATTCGACAAGCCGCAGGAACGCACGTGCTATTTATGTAAAAAACCGGGGCACATTAAGAAATACTGCCCTCAGCTCAAATCAAGCGAGAAAATGTGTCACGTTGTCGACACCAGTGCGCAGGAATTGTTGCTTCCTCACACGTTTTTCGGCACGGTTTGCGGAAATCCTATTTCCTTCTTACGAGATTCTGGGGCGACGGTTGATCTGATCAACAGCAAATACGTCAGGCCGAATCAATATACCGGCGAATCCGTATGGGTTAAGCAGCCCTTGGACGAGGGCGCCGAAAAATCTACCTGTAGCTAAAGTAGAAATCGTAGGCCCGTTCGGTAAGCTTGTTACCGAAGCCGCAGTCGCGAGAAATTGCGACTTAGAATATTACATTCTGAGTAATCGATCTGCCACGCTTCTCTCGGAAATCAGGCAAGGGTTTTTAGAACCGCAGTTTCTTTGTGCGGTGCGAACCCGTGCCCAGACGGCGGCCGGGCAGGGCGACGGGGTGGGGCCGGAGGCGATGGCGGCGGCGCCAGGCAACGCGCCGGCCGCCGAGCGCCCTGGTGACGCACCGGTTGCGGTCATGAACGAGGCTTTGGGGGAAGGGGCGGTCGAGCTAGGCGTGGTCGTAGGAACTGGCAGGGCGCGCGACGCAACCCAAACACCTGCGCCGGACGCGAAAGCTCCCGACGAGGAAACTTGTGTCTTGTTAGGCGAGGTAAATGACCCGGGCAATGTTTTTGAAAACAACGCGGAATTTGAAGTAGATTCCGGGAGCGTTGCATTGGCCCGTTTAGACCCGTCCGAATTTGCAAAAGCTCAGAGACAGGATGAAGAGCTCTTACCGCTATTCGAGCTAGCCGAAGGCCTAGAAACGGAACGGCGCGATTATTTTATAGAACGCGGCCTTTTGTTCCGGAAACGGCAGAGCAAGCGCGGTGAGCAATTCTCCATGCTTGTGACTCCGCGGGTGTATCGTGGCACCATATTGAAGCTTTGCCATGAAGTCGCCCACGGTCATTTAGGTGTCACAAAAAGTAAAGACGCGATGGCCAAGTATTTCTTCTGGCCGAACTGTTACAAAGATATGGAAAATTACGTACGTAGCTGCGATAGTTGCCAGCGCGTAGGTAACGGCGGCGAGAAGCTTCGCGCGCCTTTAAAAATTGTACCTAAAACGGGTGAGGCGTTTGAGAAAGTAAATGTAGATGCTTGTGGCCCTTTTCCCGAGTCTGAGTCAGGAAACAAGTTCATACTAACTGCAATGTGTTTAGCAACAAAATATCCCGAGGCTATTCCCATACGTGATCTGACGACGGTCACGGTCATTGAAGCTTTATTAGATCTGTTCAGTCGGATTGGATTTCCGCGAGAGCTTCAAACAGATCAGGGAACTTGTTTTACTAGCACTCTGATGGCGGAATTCGCCGAGAGATTTTGCATTAGATTAATTAGAAGTTCGCCTTATCATCCGCAATCTAATGCCGTAGAACGGATGCACAGAACCATGAACCGGTTGATGAAGGTTCTTTGTTTAGAGATGGGGACTGACTGGGAGTGCCAGCTTCCTGCAATTATGTTCGCGTTACGCACGAGTGTGCACGAATCGATAGGTTTTTCTCCAGCCGAGTTAGTCTATGGGAAAAATCTCCGCACACCCATGACGCTGCTTTACGAAAAGCTTGCGGGTGCTGCAGAAAGCGAAGAGAGCACGGTGGTTGAGCACGTGTTCAAGTTGATTAATAGACTGAAGCGTTCGCGTGAACTTGCCCATACCAAAATGGCGGAAGAACAACGCAAGCGTAAGGTGTGGTACGACCGCAAGGCGATCTCGCGCAGTTTTGAAATAGGCGCGAAGGTGCTGGTTTTGGCGCCTAACAGAACGCGGAAACTCGCGGTGCAGTGGGTCGGGCCAGGCGAAGTTCGGGAGAAAATGTCCGAACACAATTACGTAGTTCAGATGCCGGGGCGGAAAGAACCACGCGTGTATCACATCAACATGATGAAAAAGTATCACCAACGTACTGAATACGTGAACTTTCTCGGTTCTGCGACGGTCACTGCCGCAGGCGAGGAAGACGCGTTAGACCGCTACGCGTTAAGATTAGATTCCGATGACTTTGACGCGGAAGAAATGCTAAACGATACTAAGGTTGAACCCGAGTTCCGCGAAGCACTTAAAAATGTCATTTGTAAATACAGGTGTATTTTTAGTGAGAAACCTGGTCTTACAGATGTAACGACCATGGACATTGAATTAACTGACACTGATAAAGTAGTCCGAAGTGTACCCTACCGCATGTCGCCGAGACAAACTAAGATATTGCGGGAAGAGGTGGACAAAATGCTTCGCGACAACATCATTGTGGAGGCGGAGAGTGATTATACGTCTCCTATGATCTTGATCGAGGCCCCGGGCAAGTCTCCACGGCCCTGCATAGATTTTAGGCGCCTCAACGAGATTATTAAAACAGATTACTTTCCGTTACCCAATCTCGAAGAACGGATTGAACAGGTAGCTGCAGCTAAAATCATTAGTGTGTTAGATTTAAGTAAGTGTTTCTGGCAGATAGGTCTTACGGATAGGGCGCAGAGATATTCGGCGTTCGTGACCAGTTTCGGCACGTATCGACCGCTTAGGTTACCCTTCGGGATAAAGAACGGCCCTTATCAATGCTGTAAAATCATGGGCACTTTGCTAAAAAACTGCCAAGAATTCGCGGTACCGTACCTTGATGACATCGCGGTTTTCAGTAACACTTGGCAAGAACACATTCGGCACCTAGATACGGTCTTTAGTATATTGAAATCCGCCAAATTGACAGTGCAGCCGCGCAAGTGCTTGTTTGCGCGGGCTAATGTAAAATATCTTGGTTACGTCGTCGGTAACGGGAAATTGCGGCCGGCCGAAGCCAAGATACAAGCAATCCAGAACTTTCCTAGACCAGAATCAAAGAAACAAGTGCGTTCTTTGCTCGGATTGGTAGGATATTATCGACGCTTGATACCCGGGTTTGCGGAGAAAGCGGCGGCACTGACAGATGCGCTGCGGGGACGCGAGCGCCAGGGTAAAGTCGTCTGGACAGAGGCATGCGAAAAGTCTTTCAATGAGTTGCGACAAGCTCTTAGCGAAAAAACAGCGGTATATGCTCCTGATTATAGCAAGGAATTTCGAGTTCAGGCAGATGCATCTCAGAGAGGCTTAGGCGTGGTTCTCTACCAAGTAAATGATGAGGGAGTAGAACAACCAGTTGTTTTTCTAAGCCGTAAATTAAGTGATACAGAAACTCATTATGGCACCTCAGAACTTGAGTGTTTGGCTCTTATTTGGGGGTTGGATAAACTTAAGATTTATCTCGACGGGCAGGCCACAATTCAGGTCGAAACCGACCACAACCCGTTGGTCTGGTTGCGTAATACGTCTGGCAAAAACCCCAGATTATTACGCTGGTCCCTTTTAATTCAGCACCTCGATTTACGCATCATGCACAAAAAGGGCTCAGAAAATGTTAATGCAGATGCGCTTAGTCGCATGTTTGATTATGTGAATTGATCCACAGGCGAGTGTAGGGAACACACACGTTCATGACATGTATAAATGTCGGTGAAATTCTATGTAAATAATTTTATAAATTCAAGGGTAAAATTGTTTTGTTATTGTGATCATTTTTATATGTAGATACATACATGTGTCAATAAATTCAGTTAAGAACGGCACATGATGTATATAACGAATTCCACAATTATTATGTAATACTTCAATGCAACGTAAATGTTTTGTATTTTATATTTCAGGTTTTCATGTAATGCAAGAGGCGTCAAGAATTATCATGTAATATTTCAATGTAAAGTAAATGTTTTGTATTTCAGGATTTTATGTAGTTCAAGATGCGTCAAGAATATTTATGTATGTAAATAGATGTAAGGTTTAAATGTAAATGGCAACATAGTTAGAAAAAAAAGGGGGGACAGCCCACAGATTTATTTCACAAATTTTGACTAGATAGGGTTTTGATATTATTATGTTCATGTAAAAAATTATGATGTAAGGTCTCAGGACCAGGTACTTTAGCTAGCAGAATTTTTTTCCTGGGCATATTTTGCTGCGAAAAAAAATTCTCACCCCCGGCATGGGAGGGTCTGTAGCGTCGCGAGGTGGCGCACGTGCCGTTTCGCTGGAAAGCCCGGCCTTAAGCCGGATGGGGGATGGGGGTGGAATGCGGCGGCGCCTCGCCGGCGCGCGCCGGGCAGGAAATCCCAGCCTCAAAATAACCAGGACAACTGGGCGTGCCTGAGTGCGAGTCCATTGATGAAGGCTGCTCTCTGCTGAGGGCTGGCTTGCGAGCCGAATGACGCCCGCCGCTGGTAGAGTGGGGGAGGAGCCGTGGGGTATTTATTGCGGCGCCGACATGCGCTCGGGGGATACGCTAGTGAGTCGAAAGACGTGAGGTATCTCCGTGCAACCTTGCACGTTTGGCATCCGGCCATGTAACATCTAGTTACGGGGACTAATGTCCGACAGCTCGCACTTCGCGCAGCTTCTCATGCTCTCGAGCAGAGGCACTGGGCTCAGCCTAGGGACGGTCGCGGGGTTTCGCGGCTTAGAGAATAGAAAGGTTGCCTAAGGTTTTCAATTTTGTAACATTTTCTTGTAATTTATTATTGTAAATATACTGTACATACTATTCAGAATCTGTCGTCTGTGCTTTTCATGTCCAGTACGCCACAGTACTGAGGAACAAATGTATTTTAATATTTAAATTTGTTCAACGAATAGTCACCCCGACCGGGATTCGAACCCGGGACCTCTGGTTCACGCGCAGGTACTCTAACCACTGAGCTATTGCGACATCAACAGTTTCAGCGGCATTTTAGGCGTGATGTTTTGCCTCCTATGATATGTATAATATATTCTTTACGTCCACGGAACATATTTCTTTAGACGTAATATATATTAAATATGTATTATCTCTACAAAATTATGTACATTATTTATAATTGTCACTACTTCTTCACCTGTTTTGGACGCGTTTACGCTCGGAAATATGTTTCGTAGCCGTAAAGAGTACTAAATTCTAACATCGTCACAGTGACAATTCTTTGAAAAAATTTAAATATTTCCGGAGAATTTGAAAAAATTGTTAACTAAAGATTTAGCGTACATCGCTACAATTTTATTATAAAGATTTTTACAATTTTATTTGTTACCAATTTGAATGTAGATACGAATTTTAAACATTTATATTTTTCGTTGAAAATATACATGTTGAAAATATATTTTAAATTTATTATACGTAAGTTCAAATAGCGGAAGAAAATATTTCTAAAACCTACACTGATTTTAATTTAAACATTAATTTTAATGTACAACACATTAATATCGGTTTAATTTACAAGGTACATAACGTTTAATGTGGTCCTACAATTAAAATCAATGTAATCTACATTGATTTTAATTTTAACATTAAATTTAATGCACAAATACATTAAAATCGCTTTAACGTACACGGTACATTAAATTTAATGTACTACAGCACATTAAATCTACATTGATTTTAATGTACACATTATATTTAATGTACATGTGCATTAATATCGTTTTAATGTACACAGTGCATTAAATTTAATGTGAAAAAATGCATTAAACTACATTAAATTTAATGTAATTTCTGACAGTGCGGCGCATCAAGCTTCTTAGAGATGAGAAATTGGCGCTTCGACTTAGACTCACAAGGGAAGTAACAGATCCTTCATGTCGAAACACACCTCGAAATTTTAATGGTATATGCTAATTGATAGCAGAAACTCGTATGCGAAAAAATAGCGGCCAGTTTCCATTGCAAGTCCTCCAAATAAAGCTTTGAAAAACACATATAAGTACTAGGAAAAAGATAGACGCCTCTACCGGTCCGTTTGGGCAGCCCTTACTCCGGGCGAGCTGGCGCGAGGGACCCCAAGGTCACGGATGAGTCGGCCGGCCCGTCAGCGGCCCTGCAATAAACAAGGGCTGCGTAGTTTCGCACCCAGTTCATCTTTCGCTGTTACGAAAGAAATAACATCTGCAATGGCTACCAGTGGCGTAGCGTGACTCACACGTTTGGGGATGCTCAACAATAACACACAAAATGTCACTATCAACTACTTCGTCTAACAGGCGAACGCAACACAAGGCAGATACACTGGGACTACTTCCACGATCTCGATTGCTTACGACGGTGTAGGCGCTTCCCACAAAATCCTCACAGCAGTCAGGGCTGCCGATGTCTTGAAAGCAAATTATACAATGGCTCAGCTTTAATTCTTATACGCGAATGGCAATAAGACCATTTGTTAATTTATACATTGCAGACTTAAATAATATGTAATCTATTTAAGAGATAATACAATTTCTTGGATATTAATTAAGAAATAGTAGTCAGGCACTATTTCTACAGTTTGTACCCATGACCAAGCGGGGACTCCCGAGTGAGAGAGAGAAAGATAATTTACTGAACGCCTGAAGTGTGCTGCGCTCTCGTGCACAAACGAGCATCTTTCCGCAGTAGACGCTAGCGTAAAGCAGTCGGGTTTCTCTGGGCCAGGGGTGAAGGGGGGAGAGGGGGACCTCGCCATCTGCGCATGCGTCATTGCTCGTCGCAATGTGGCGGCCGACGCTGAAGTATTTTAGCTTCCCACCAATCAGAGGCCAGCTTCAACAGCCCGCCGAATTCAATCATAGGAAATCAATTTTAAATTAATACAAAAAGTGTTTCGCTCAACAGACCACTTGTAAGATTATCAATACAGTATTTAAGGTTTTTATATACGGGGATGCTCAGCATCTCAGCGTCCCCTGACGCTACGCCACTGATGGCTACAGAACAAGTTGTGTTAAATCCCGTTAACATAGTTGAGTTTGCCTTGTGTTAGTTTCGTAACAAAGGTGTATCTTCCAAGGGAAGTGTAAATGAAGAAGAACGAGAAATGGGTCAATGTATGTAAAAAAAATTGATAGAAAATAATAGCACTGGAGTGGAGCATTACGAGGAATCGACCCTTGTTGTATGCGAGGGAAGTGATTGTGAATCAAGTGACAGTGACAGTGATAAAGGCTGCCAAAAGCATACTTCTACTACAGGTGATGATATGGGAAAGTATTTATTAGAATCAGACAGTGAATCCTTGGAAATTAGTGAATCTAAAAGTCAGTCACCTTGCAAATCCTCCGGTTGGGTTTATTATCCAAGCCCTGTGAAAAATACAAATGAGGATGTTAGCACTAGCTACGAGTACAAGAAGAAAGCTGTGGAATTCTGGTTGATTGAGGGCGGTAAGGAACGTTTTTCAATATCACATGTCCGTAGAAATATTCGCCGCGTGATGTCAGAGAGACAACTATATTTGTTGAAAAAGCAAGTGGAAAGCATGACAGCAAATCCTAGTGAACACAAAAAAATTATGTATGAGAAACTTTGGTCTCGATTTGAACTTGTAAGAAGAACGAATCAAAATGTGAATGATGATCTGCGACAGTGGACCCTGGAAATTTCACAAGAAACTGGCAGCAAAAATAAGAATTTTTCCGCCTCTCACTCCTCGATCAATCCTTTAAAAAAGCGCACAAAATTAAGAGCAGGAAAATAACAAAATTTGTATCACGCACTTACGTTTACGACGAAACACAAAAGGGTGTGGTTGTAGAAGAATTTCTCAAAAACGCCAAAGAGAGATTTTCACATTACTCCAGTCGTCTAATACAGACCAAAGTGGATTTGAACGCAAAAAAGCGATCAAAACGGGCTTTGTCGTTTGATGGTGGAAATCATACACAGACAGTTGCCCAATCAGTTACTGCGTTATCACACTCGTACACTATAATGCCATCAATAAGAATGGATGGATCTTTGTTGCCTAAATTATAGTGCTGCAGGAACCAAAAGGATTTTTTCGGCCCTGTTGTCTTTAAAAGAATGTTTCAAGCCAAAAACATAATTGTTACGACTATAAAATCAAGAAAAATGGGAAAGAATGAGTTGAAACAGTGGTTTAAAGAAGCGTTCTTCCCATTTGTAAGTGAAAATTTTGCTCTGCTTTTAGATTCGTGGACCATGTACAATGTCAGAACTTGTATTGATATTCCTCCAGGCAAGACAATTGAATTGCTCCAGATACCTCCCGGAACTACAGGGAAAACCCAACCACTTGATAAGTTCTTCTTCCGACAGTGGAAAGCTATGTATTGCCGTTTATCAGAAAATATTGTCTCACAAGAGTATTAGTGCCAACGTTTCCGATAGAGACACAATTCTTCAATCGCAATCCTTCATTCATTTTCACTTTTCATCTCCTCGTTTCCAAAATATGATAAAGTATTCGTGGTTTGCTACAAGGTACATAACAGAACGGCCTCCTGAATTTGTAGTGCCCGTCAAATATTACCTTGAAACTGTGAAAAACCAATGTGAAGAAGAATGTGACAATGAAATTTTTATTCGTTGTGCGTGGTGCCGAACAAATTTGTTTTAATCATTCAGTGGAAACCAGTCATTTCTGCTTTTTATTCGTGCCGCACTAACTTGCGACCAGACTGTTCCTGGCTTTCGCCTGCCCGCGCGCCGGCTCTGTGGCCCGCCCGTTCGGCCGGTCGGTCGGCCGGCCGCCCGCTCAACGCTGGTAGGGATGTCCAGCGGCGCCGCAACACTCCATTGCTAGCTAAGATTTTAGCTTCAATTTTGGAGCCTTGCAATGGAAACTGGCAGCTAATATTTTGGATATGGGATTCAGATAGTGCATTGCGTGTGTCATAAAAATTTCGAGGGGTGTTTCGACATGAAGGATCTGTTACTTCCCTTGTCAGTTCTACGCAACAACTGACGCGGCTATGCACCGAGATCGGTGACTCTCTCACGAAAAACATCCGAACTTGCAAGTCGTTTTCTAGACATTAGGTCGGCATTCGATTCTGTATCGCAATGAGGGGGCGCTCACGTGTCATACAGACATTGGAATCAGTGACAGCTACGCCAGACAAATCGCTAATTTCTTGGCAGATAGACGATTCAAGGTTCGTACCGTAGCCGGCTTGCCAGAGGGTAATGTGCTCTCCCCGGCACTATTCGATGTGCCGCTATCAGTAGCAAAAAATACCAACATTCAACTTTGCGGGTTCCTAAAGTTCGCGGATGATTTCGATTGCTATGCAAAATGGGTTGACAAAAGGAAATCGGTGAGATATCTGAACGATTGCCTCGCCGAGCTTCCCGAATGGCTGAGCCATAAAAAGCTCGCTCTCAACCGAGACAAGTGCGCAGCCGTCAACTTCACTTGACAGAGAGTCGACCCCGATGAAGTGAGTTTCTCAGGCGCGCACCTACCCTGGAAAATGACGGCGAAGTATCTTACTGTGGTGCTCTATAGCGGTCTCCGCTGGCATGCCCACGCCAAATAGATTAGCTAGAAAATAACAGTTCAAACCACTCTCCTACGCCCGCACCTACGCGCCCCGAGCTCCATCCTGCCCTGAAGCGCCGCCTATTCGCCGCTTGCGTGCGCTCCATTTGGACGTACGCTTGCGAAGTATTGGCGGCGGCGCCTACCTCCACCCTCCGGCCAATTCGCTCGGCGGAAACCGTGCAGCGCGCCTCGCGGCGCCCCCGCACTTCCCTCCACCACCTCCACACAACAATTACACACCTACGTGTTGGGAGTACCGGGTGTAAAAGCCAAATCTCGTCGGAGCTTTAAAGGCGCTCGGCGACGGCGCTTGCAAGGGCGCTGGGTCCGCAGGCGCAGCGCATCCTGCGCGACACCGGCCGAGAGGCGATCAGCGACACACATCGGTCCTTTCTACGGAAAGGACTGAAACACGTCGCCTTCACCTTCCGCGCGCTTGCCTCGCGACACGCTTGCTACCTTGTGTGAGCCAGCAGAGGCCGCCGAACGCGAAGGGGAAGACACGCTGTCGGCCGAGGGACGCGCGGGGAACGCGACGCCGCGCCCCACCTGCCACTCCTCCCAATGGGCCTGAGCGCCACGAACGTCAAGAACGCGAGTCAAGTCAGTGCCGTGGTGAAGAGAGACTAATGTGGTGCAGTAGGAGTGAAAGAGTTGAATGAATAATTATGTAAAGTTTAACAAGTGTGAAGGACGAGTGAATCTAGAAAAGAAATTAATCAATCAAAAAAGAAAAATTCCCCAGAAATTAGTTAATAATTCATTAGGCATCCCTAAGCGCAGGAATTTTAACTGTACTGATTAAATTAAAGATTAAATTAAATTTTCAGTTGGTTATTTAGTCAACCCCCGTCTAGCTGCTTAAGCCGCAAGGCAGTAAGGCTTTAAGTATCCGACCTAAAAAAAATAAATTCCCATTTCCACAGGTATACTGTGGAGGGAAAATTGACGAAAAAAGGCGAGGAGCATGGACAGACGAGTTCTTTATCCAGGCCAGTGAAAGATTTTTTTAAATTACAGTTTAAACAGTTGAGCGTCACCGAAGACAGCATCGCATGGTTTGGTTTGATTCTGCTATGGTGGGCGGGCCAGCTTGATATGGAGCTAGCCCGCCACCCCGTGTTTTGGGGTGAAGATGAGTGGTAAAAAATTAGTTTTGCAGTAATAAATTAGTAATAAAATAGTTAAAAATTCTGACACTAGTTAGGTTTGATACTGCTATAGTGGGCAGGCTAGCTTGATGGACCTAGTGGACAGCAGACAGTGGCGTATTGTATACAATCCACTATTTGACAATTTTCAGTGTATGCTTCAGATCATTGTCTTGCTGAAAAAAATATATCGTCCCAGATTTAACTTTGCAACACTGTTTTTCAAATTCTTTTCAGTATATCAAGATACACAAATCTATCCATGATACTATAGATAAATACGAGCTCCCCGACACCCATTGAGGACATGCATCCCCACACCATTACACTGCCACCTCCCTGCTTGACGGTTGTTACCATGCGCTTGGGCTCCCATTCTGTGTTCGCTTTGCGTCATACTGAATTCGCCATACTGTGTTCGCTTTGCGGCCATATGAATTGTACAAGTTATATGTACATTCATCACTTCACATAATTTTGTCCGAAAATGTCATCCTTGTTGACAAATTCCTCAGCAAAGACCATACACTTTCTTGTATTAATTTTATTCACGAAGTGTTTGCGCCGTGAAACTCTGTCGTACCTACACTGTTCAAGTGTCAGCAAATCGTTCGAACGGTGACATTGGTACCAATGCCTGCTGCCACTTTTGCTGCTATTCCAGAGGCCGTTTTTCGCAAGTTTTATTGCACCATTCTCACTATGTGCCTCTTGACCCTATTCGCCAGTTTCTGCGGACGCCACTGCCATGAACGACTAACGTTAAGTTTCTCTTCTTTCCATCTCTTAATGATACCAAATACAAATGGTTTTCTGGCTTCGATTTACCACCTTACCTATTTCAACATATGATTTTACCAGGCTATGCAGACTAACAATAACTTTTCCCTTTACCACTGTCGTTTCCCTACCTTTCCTGGACATGTCGGACTTTCAGACTAATTTGACGACATTTATCATTAATGCCTACGTTATAAATCGGTGCAGACTTCGTATTCTTTGACGAAAAGGAATGTTGACAATAGAATTAGTAAAGGATTTTAACGATCATTTTACTGTAACTAAATAAATATGAACAAGGACTGTAACATTACATTAATTGCATTAGGTTTCGCTTTCTATACCAAGTTCTGAATTTAGTTAAGAACTTTTGAAAAGCTCCTATTAGGTAGAAAACGTAGTATTTCGCTCAACTCCAACCCGTCTCTCTTCCCTGCAACTTGAAGGCCCATCTTGAACAAAGTTTGAATTTAATTCGCAGCGAAGAAAGGTCGCCGAAAGCAAGCCTCGTCGGGCCCGAACAGAGCCAGCCATAGAGGCGCGCGCACAAACACAGCCCCAGAGGCAGGATCCTTTTCAGTATCAACCGTGGCGGCGCGCACAAGCAAAGTTAAATAGGCGAAATGGGAGCGCCGGCCCCCGCGGTCGCCCGCACAATGGGCGAGCGCCAACATTCGCCTCCGCCCAGGGAAAGCAAGGCTGCAATTACCCCTCTCCCGGCGCTCGCGGCTCAAAGCGCCGGCTCCATATTCAGCGGCCGCTGACTGAAGGTTTTATGGCGGAGTTCGCCACCGGCCCTAGAGGGGAGAGGGTGCACGCCCGGTGCTATTTTGGGCGAAAGGTCGCGGCCGCCGCGTTCTGTTTGGGAGAGAAAGGCAGATGCGCGCTTGATAACGTGGGTCAGCCGAGGTCGTTATCGGCGGAACCTCAGAAGGGGGTGCTGCTGCCTGTTTCCGGCAGAACTGTTTTTCTGAGACGCCCTTCTCTCGAAGTGACGCCGCGCCGCCTGTTTGTTTTCCTTTTAGGCCGAGGAGCACAAAACAAGAACTCGCTTCCAGGTGAAACAATTGATGATGCAGATAGTTCCGAAATTCTTCTTCAATCTTTCAAACTTAAAAGCTAAGAAGGGAAGTGATAGGAACCTGTGTTGAAACGGTGAGCACACAAATTCTCGTTTATGCTGAGGGTAAAGAAAAAAAATTCTCATTCCGTAAGTGCAGAAAATTCCGTATTGCAACTCAACGTTCCGTTCATTCCTTCAAAACTTCATAAAATACCAGATGTCTCCTTTTGAGCAGGAAAGTGTCGGTTATCACAGCAAAAGCAACTGTTAACAATAGTGAGCGTGGCATATTTTTTCCGCATCTCTTCACAGTGACGTATTTACAATTTTGTGGCAACAAATTTTGTAGTAGTGGTAGAGTGATGTTGAGTTTTTGTAAACTGAAAGTCATGAGAGTGCAAAAACCCAGGTCGCAGTTTTAAACTCTGCTGAGGAATAAATGTGGTTAGATTTCTCGAAAACTAAATATTTTATAATTTTTTTACGGCCTATTACTTGTCCATTATTCCGCATTGTTAAGCGAAAACTGCATTTCGATATCGTGCACCGTTAAAAATGTTATGGGGGTAGTGAGTTGGTGAGACACTTGTATAATTTTACTTGTAGCTTAAGTCTTAACGATAACTTCTTTCAACTTTTAAACAAGCAAATAAACAAGTTCTTTTTGATGTAAGGAAATATTTTATTATTCTTGTACTAAGTTTTTCTAGGACTTTATTTATCAAACATTGCTTTATATTTGCAAATTCCTAGTTTTCATTATCACATACTACTTAAATAGTTTTCATTCTTTCAGACTCCCTAAGACATTTAGAACAATTCAGTGAATTAAATTTACGCAATGACAGTTTCCAGTCTCTTCTATTATTCATTTAGCACTGTTTCTTCAAAGCAGTTTGTACCTAACGCTTACCAATATCGTCCCAGAAAATTTGTTTGAAACTTGAAACAAATGAATTGGCAACGTAAAAGGCAGGTACCATGAGTACCTCCCTCCCCCACCCCCCCACAAATACAACACATACTAACGTATTCGGAGCTCTAGGCGCATAGAATCAGTTATAGCAGAGTTCCAAAGGCGCGCGGACACGGTGCTCACAAAGGCCCGAAGGCGACCATCCCGCGCGACACCGGCCGAGGGGCGAGCAGCGACCCACATCCGGTCCTATCTACGGAAAGGACCGAAACACGTCGCCTTCACCTTCCGCACGACACGCTGCCCTACGACACGCTTGCTATTTTGTGTGAGCAAGCGGAGGCAGCAGAACCAAAAAGGGGGGGGAAAGAAAAAAAGAAGAAGAAGATTAATTTCAATATTATTTGCAAATGCTAACTTAGCTACGCTAACATTACGCGCCAACGTCCGATTCAACCAAAAAGCGAACAACTCACCGTTTCCATCGCAGTGTTGTCAGAACTTTAAGCATTCTACAACTGCATAAAAATATAATACAAAAGTTTTGTAAACTTGTATTAGAAAAATAAGCCTGATACCCCGGATAATATAGATATGCATTTCATAGGGCCATGATTAGAGAAGAGTATTTTAAAACAATGCAACAAATACTTTAATAATTACCAATGATACAGCATTTGGAGCAAAAACTAAATATTTTCATGCAAATATCAACTTGAAGACAATAAAATAAACCCTTTGCAAACAGCTATATCAAGTCACAACAATGACACGTAATTTACAGAAATTCGCGACCGCGAAACGGAATTCCATTGTTCCATTTCCCGCATTGTCGCTATTCTCTGACAGCTAGTAATTTTTATTTCAATTATTTCAAAATAAATAATTTCTAAAAGATTAATATGAAAATGTATAACAAAAGGTCGAATGTAAGCAACGAACAAAGAAATAATATACAAAATTGCAAATTCTAATTTACGATGCATCCAGCTGTCTGAAGCACAGTAAATTTGCAGCGGGGTTTTATGTATGTCATGAAATTATATAAAAACTACTCGTATTTTCAAAAAAATTAAGCATGACGGTATTTGAGAATATAGATGTGATAAATACATTTCATTGAGAAAAGCAGCTGCCATTTATCGCCGCCCAAAGTACATTTTTTTGACATTTTCTCAATTGTTCGGTTTCCTAATGGAAGAACGGAAATATTAATTCTAGAATATTAAAGAACACAAAAATCTTGTCCCAAAAGGCAATTTTCTTTTAAAAATGTGAAGCCGTTTTTAAGAAAATGGCGTTTAAGCGCAACTAACAATGCGAAATTTGAAGCTCTTTTTCACAGAAAATTCTTGAGCTTTCAAAAAACTTCATTTGAAGTCATTAGCACATACACTCCCAGATATAATAATGTTTACAAATTGCTGGTAATGTTCATATTAAAGATGAGAGATCTTTCAGAAAAATTATATTTGAGTAATTTTTGAAAAAAAAAACAACAAATGAATAGAGCAATATGGTATTTACGTCATCTCATAGAGTACATTTAGCACAATTCCTACCAAAACTTAAAGAAAAAATTTGGAGCCGTTTTTGAGAAAATTTTGAAAATGTCCGGGGGGCTTCATGTAAAGTACCCTCAAAAAATGATGAATGTTTTTCAAAATTTCTGAGCTTTGAGTCAGGTTAGATAGACAGAGGTTTCTTCAATTTGGAAAAAAGCGTATGTATAGGTTAGGCGCTAGTGTTGTTCATATACACCGGACGGACGGGCAGACTGACAGACGGACAGAGGCGGACAGACGGACAGACAGGCGGACAGACAGACGGACAGACAACAGACGGATGGACGTTTTGCTTTCTATTGGTTTTTTTGGTATCAAGGGCCCACAAAACAGGGATTTTGGCTACACCACGTGTTAGGGAAATTTTTACTTTCCCGTATACGTACGTATATACGGAGTAATATACTTAGTGTAGGGAAAGTTATGAAATTCTGCGTGAAAAAACGGCGAATTTTCGGCAGAAAAAAATCATTTTAAGATTTGATATCTTCTTAATAAGCATCTCTGCAGTGACATAAGGACTTGATGCTTCTGATTGGATAACGGAACTCCCTCTCCTCTGTCAGCCTCATGCTGTTAAGAAGAAATAAATATTATTGAGTCAGTACAGAGAGTGGCGATGTTTATTACTCTTCGGACGTGCATTAGTATTTCCTCGTACGGAATAATTCGTCTTTTAACGAGTTTCGTTTTATTCCATACTTACACAATAGGCACCGAGAAATGGGATGTAACAGCAAGAAAAGCGTAGTTGCTGTTTTTCACGTTAACGCACAGAATTTAGAAACGAAAGCCAAAACATTTAATCAATGTAGCCAAGATTTTGCGTGTTGTCCTGAAAATAACCCAAACATTTGGAAAAATCCTAAGAGAATTAGAACTGAAGTATATTCTTTTCATTCTTGAAGCATTCATTCTGTTTTATGTATAATTTGTTATATGAGTTAATGAGCTAATTTTAGATCAATCTCTCTTTTTACTATGTTCATTAAAATATACCAGATATTACCGACCAATTAGTTTCCCAGGCAATGTATTATAATTTTGGTACTGACCTGTGAAGCTGAATATGTCGACTTGTATTCCTTTCTATACTTCGTAACTATTAGGCCTAAGTGATGACAATTTGTTGTCGAAACATGATTCTAATAAAACATGAAAATCGTCTTACGTCATCCTAATGTAAATGTAATGTGTAACTAAAAGTTGTAATATATTAACTGAAAAAGTAATTTGTCTTTAAGATAAGTTTATATGACGTTACCATATTGATACTGCATAAGAATATTGTGACGTCGTGGGAGTCTGGATTCGTTGGCTTCCGCGGCTGGAGTCACCCGGCTGTCCGGGATGAGTCGCGTCAGGGTCGGTCAAACTCGCAGTGATGGGTCTCAAGAGGAGAAAAAAATCTTATCCTAACATCTTAAAGATTTATTACGGATAAAAAGTTGGAAATGTTCCAAAAGCAGAAGTTAATAAACACTGAAAACGCGAAATAAATTACTCGAAAATATGATGGGAGGAAAATAAGGTCTTAGTGGAGGCTGAAATACGAGGTGCGTTCAAGTTCTCATGTCTCCGATTTTATTTTTCACACAACATTTACATTAAAAAATCGAAACGTATGTCATTTCTTCACGTAATCTCCCTTCAGTTGTACACCTTTCCAGCGCCGAAGCCGTGATGCCGTGGCCGCTGCGAACGCTTTTTAACAAGTCTGTTTCGACCATTGAAGCATCCCAAATGCAACAGACGAATGAAGGCTGAATAATGTGCGACCACAGAGAGCGCTTTTCATCGTTGGAAACACCCAAAAATTCCTTGGAGCCAGGTCAGATAAATAGGGAGCATGAGAAACAAAGTTGTTTCCACGAGGAAACTCCTGCGTCGCTTTCATTCGATGCGCTGGTTGATTGTCATGGTGAAAGAGCCCCTTCGCCTGAGAGAGAAACAAAATCGGTGGCCCTAGAAGTTGAAAGCACCTCGTAATATCGCAAATAATTTATTTTAAAATTCTACAAACTCAAAAGTGCGTAAAATAGGGAACAAAATTACCATTTTTACTAATAACTCCAAAAGCTTATCCTAACTCCTTAAGAAATTGTTAATTTTGTTTAAATTAATAATGATCATGATGTACCAACTAAAGACTTGAAAATGCAATACACTGTTCGCCAAGACACTGACTTGACTCAGCGCCCAATGTTGAAGGTCATTGGGAGGCGTGGCAGGTGGGGCGCGGCGTCGGGCCCGTTCCCCGTGCATACCTCGGCCGACGGCGTGTCTTCCCCTCCGCGTTCGGCTGCCTCTGCTTGCTCACACAAGGTAGCAAGCGGTCGCGAGGCAGCGCGCGGAAGGTGAAGGCGACGTGTTTCAGTCCTTTCCGTAGAAAGGACCGATGTGTGTCGCTGATCGCCTCTCGGCCGGTGTCGCGCAGGATGCGCTGCGCCTGCAGACCCAGCGCCCTTTCAAGCGCCGTCGCCGAGCGCCTTCAAAGCTCCGACGAGATTTGGCTTTTACACCCGGTACTCCCAACATGTAGGTGTGTAATTGTTGTGTGGAGGTGGTGGAGGGAAGTGCGGGGGCGCCGCGAGGAGCGCTGCACGGTTTTCCGCCGAGCGAATCGGCCGGAGGGTGGAGACAGGCGCCGCCGCCAACACCTCGCAAGCGCACGTCCAAATGGAGCGCACGCAAGCGGTGAATAGGCAGCGCTTCAGGGCAGGATGGAGCTCGGGGCGCGTAGGTGCGGGCGTAGGAGAGTGGTTTGGACTGTTATTTTTTTACTAACCTATTTGGCGTGGTTGTGCCGCTATCGAGCATCACGCCAAGATATTTCGCTGTCTTTCGCCAAGGTAGATGCGCGTGCCAAACTCACAACTTCGAGGTCTTCCCTCTGTCGAGTGAAGTTGACGGCTACGCACTTGTCTCGGTTCATTGCGAGCTTTTTGTAGCTCAGCCATTCGGGAAGCTCGGCGAGGCAATCGTTCAGATATCTCAGCGATTTCCTTTTGTCCATCGACTTCGCATAGTAACCGAAATCATCCGCGAACATTAGGAGCCCTCAGTGTTGAATGCCGGTGTTTCTTCCTACTTGAATGTCAGCACACAGAGACGGAAAAGCTACCAAAGACGATAGATATTGCTGTCGATTGCTGTACGCTACGCTGTGCTTAAAGTTACTACTATCAGTTACTACTATCGGTATCGATACTAGATAATTGTGCAGTACCGTTATCGATATATTCAGATCTGACTATAAATCTAGAATGACGATGAATGTTTAACGAATTAATATGGCGTTAGGATTGTAATGTTGTGCTCTTGAAGAATCGAAACTTGAAATAAAAAAAATAATTTATTTTAGATGAGTTTATTTGTACCTGGAACACATTGATAACAATGTGCTAAAAATTTAAAATATAAATCTCAATGACACTCTGAATGTGCTTGAAAAAAACAAAACTATTCCCTGGGTATGTGAACAAAGCGCAGGATACTCCCATAGGATAAATCAGTATAAGTTTCAGTTAGTTATTTAAGTACCGCCCCCAATTTTGCAGTCAAAATCCAATGAGCTGCGGTGCAAGTATTCTTCATGTCGCCACTGGTGGTGGGTGGGTGGGTGGGGGATGGAAAAGGAACGGGGCGAACGCAAGCGGTGAGGGCGCTGCAGTGTGGAGTGCACACTCATTAACGCGCCGCTCCCGCCAACCGTTTCACACGGGACCGCTGGCCGTGTTTTTTCAGCGGAGTCCATTTCCGGGTGTGCATTCCTGGCCAGGGGCGCCACTTTCCGAAGCGGCGCGGGGTTGCATCACTGGCCGAGGGAGCGCCCAGTGCCAGCCCCGAACTTCCAGGCGGGCAAAAGCCCCTCGCCTCGCCAGTGGTAGAGAGACTGCACTGAGTCTTTGTGGTTGTATAACAACATAGCTACCATGTCCCAGCAAACGTTCGTAAAAAGAGATGATGTCATTAAAACATATTGTTAACTTGCAAATATTAAGAAGGTATATCGCAATTCCAAATCAATTTTCTAAAAACAATCGAGCTTTGGACCCCGTTTATTGCATTAATTTTTTCAGGTGTAAACAGTCACGATCGCTGCAAAAGAATGGATTATCTTTCATTTATTGCGACGCTGTTCCTTCTTGCATTGACTTTTTACAAGTTTTATTGCGTCTTTTCTCCCACTTTCTCTTAAAAGATTTTCTTCATGTGTTCAATTGCTCCTCACATTTCCGATCATTGAATTGCAAATTCATGTCATAAGCATCCAGGAAAGTAGATTACTTTTTTCGTAAAGTTATCCAGATAGGTAAAATAATCGTGAATACACAATGTTACGGAATAAGCCTAAGTGATTTATTTTGTGGGGAAAATGTTTCGTGTTGAAATGACCAGAAGAAAGAAATTCACCCGAAGGCGTTTCTAGGAATTCAAGTAAGCATAGAATTTACGCCCCTGTCTGGATACCTCAAATAAAAAGAAAAATGACTTTGAGGAAACTAAAATGAAATATTATTTAGGATTTTAAAAAAATGTTAAAGTTTGTTATGGCAATGGGCAACTATAACTAAACTAAAAAATTAAATTTAGGCTAAAATTAAGTTAGTGTTAGTTAATCTTAGTTTAATTATTCTGCAAAGCCCTCCCTCTCAACTGCTTAAGTCGCAAGACAGCAGTGCACTGTAATCCACTTAACCAAATAAATTCCCGCTTCCTCAGGGGTACTGTAGAGGGGATATAAAGAAAAAGAAGAAAAAAAGCTACTTCAAATTAGGGCTGTTGTTATTTCTTTTAGCGGGTAATAATAAATAACGCCTCTTGTGAATGGCATCCATGGCATGTGCCATATCTGCCAAACCGTAGATAGGCCTTTGAATTCATCATCCAATTTACAAAAACAAAGATGGATTGCTAGAGCCTCGTTTGAAGGTTGCGGCGGAGGACTATTCGTCCATGCAGAAAGGAAAGGCGTAGCACTGCTGTTGGGATGCTGGGAGCCTGGGAACACTGAAGAGAGAGGCAGGGCGAGGCGAGGCGAGGCGAGGCGCGGCGCGGCGCGGCGGGGCTGGAAGGGCCCAGCCTTCGGCGGGGAGGCTGACCGGCGCGGCGCGGCGACGGCTGGGCCTCGGAAAGTGCAAGTGCGGCCTTGAGGGCAGGCCGGCCCTTCGCGCGCTGTCCCTTTGAGGCCTCCGCCGGCCTTTGTGCCCCGTCGGTTGGGCAACCGCGCGCTGCCCAAGGGCCCCCAAAAGGTTTAGGCACGCCTCGAGGCGGGGGGTGGGGGGTCGGAGAGGCCCCGGGCGTGTTTTCGCGGGGAGGGCTTGCTGGACCGTCCTCGACCAGGGCCTCGGCGTCATGCTGCGCGGCCGCGGGGCCACGAAGTGCTTGCCAATTACGCCCCTTTCAAGGTCTTACCGGTCGCTCGCGGACCTGTGATAGACGATTTCGCTCTTTCCTCACTTTTCAGGGAGCTTCTTTTGCGCCCTCGATACCCCAGCGGGGTACTCATTCAGATAATGGCTCTCCTGGCCAAGGTTGTCTGTTCCTTTTCGCAGATACATGGTGTTGTTTGTTCATTTAAACTGCGAAGAAGCAATGAGGGATCGACAATATACGTTTGGTACGTTTTCTGAATATTTATTCTCAATAAGGGTTATAAATCCTTCCTTGGACAATGCCCACTAAAATAGAATCTCGAATTCTTCCACATATATTCTCTTCGCAATAGCAAAAATATGATTCCAGCAATCATCTAGTATATAGGTAGATTGGGAGATTTCTCGAGTAAGGTGCTATAAAGAAACAAGTTGTAAATACGCATCTCCGATAGACGATATCATTAAACTTCCCTTTTCTACGACGTATCAAAGTGGGCGATTCTAAGTATATCTAAGCGGACGTGATGTTAGACTGTTGTAAAATACCTGACATAACACTGCAAAATATATTTCGTTTTTTTGACATGATGTATTCAAGGACGTTGGAAGATCGCTGTCCGTTCCCACTGCCCATTCCATATTACTTCTTCACTAATTAACCTCAGTGTCTGTTCTCATTGTTCTTTACTGCTCTCTCATTACCAGGTCTTGGATTCTGATGACCTAAAAATCCTTTCAAAATGACCTCTTAAATGACTTAAAGGGGAAAATGACCTAATTTTTAAAGAAATACTCAGTATGAAAAATACTTATTCAATGACACAATTGTAAATAAATATAAAGTCTTTATTTTAAGAGGAAATATAATTATATTGTATTATAAGGATTCGTAATAAAAGTATTATTTTAAAATATCTCCATTCATCTATTTCATTTTTCAAAGGAAATTTATAGAAAATACAAATAAGACATTTGTTGGTAGATAATTAAACAGTATTTGAAAAGATTTTTTCTGAAGAAATGTATCTTGATTG
>JAHLJT010009755.1:0-28390 GCA_031308135.1 Acheta domesticus
ATATTTGTCAGAATTTGTCTATCCAAAATGTGATTTCATGTTTTCTTCATTGAAAACTAATCATCTGTTCACTGCCATTCAGTATGTTTTTACATGTCTTTTTTGCCAGTCATTGCATTTAAATTCTGTATAAATCTTATGAACCAGTAAGAGTTTATGTATTGTCTCTAATTTTGAATGTGAGAGTTCAGCCATTGCTCAGTCATTCGTTAGTTCAGCATAATGAATAATGTACTTTTATTTCATTTTTGTTAGCATTAATAAGAGTTTTACCATTTAGGGTTAAAAGATTTCTTGGATGCATTTTATGAAATTTTAAGTCTTTAGTAATAGAATTTTGACATTTACTTTTATACTTTTTTATTATAAAATGAAATAATGCAATGACTATTGATTTATTAATTACAATTTTGTATTTTTTTCTTCCTGAAATCGTGACTGCAAATTTATTGCTGTATTTATTATTTCTTCATTATTTATTTATTTATTTATTTATACCCGTAGGGGTCTCCAATAAATTGCTCAACTGTTTTTACCGGAATGTATTTTAAAAGTTACTTGTGTGAACTCACAATTTTATCATGTGATGGCAGTGACTCAGAAGTCCTCTTATTGATAGTAAAAAGCAAATTCTGAGACCTGCCCAATGTACAGAAATTTTTTTTGGACCAAAAAGGTGTGTATTTTGTCAATTATTGATGTTTTTATTTGCTTAATTGTATAATTTGATGCTTTGCAGGTGCTACCTATATTATTCCTTTGAATCAACTTGATGTGAAACATGCTTTGCAACAAAGATGGAAATTCTATCTGCTCTCGTGTTTTTATATGAAAGCAATTATTTTACTCTGATCAATTAAATCTTAATGTGAGTGCAATTTCTGAAGGGAAAAATTTGTTCTTGAAAATTATGATAATGAACTTGTATTTATATATGACTAGTAGTTACCTTCAGTTTGTTGCAAACTGTCTTGATTCTTCGTGAGGAAATTATGTCTGTTCTAGGTGCACATTATCCAAAATAATTGTAGACATTTTGAATCATTTGAAAATGTAAAGCGTGCACTGCCACTGATTAGCTGTGTGAAAGAAAAAGATAAGTTTCTGTCTTTGTTCTTCCCAAAAAGTGACAAGGGAGGCATGGCAACATCAGTTGCTTGCATTGATTTGATAAGAACAAATACAATTTTCAATGTAAATACACATATTCCTGGTCAAGGTGTAAATTGTAAATGTTGAAAGAAGTTTTTAGTTTTGGTTTCTTTTGTTGGAAATGTGAAAAAATTATTTTATTGTGTTTTTAAAACCTTTTTGTTTTGGGGTCATGAGGAAACGTTTTGTGCAAACAGAATTGTTAGTAGTAGTAAAGAGATGCAGTGATTTGTTGTTAGTGTGTGACCAGTTTCGCAAGATCAGAAATTCCTGTACCTCTAGAGAAATGCAGATGTGTCTACAGTTATGTAATAGAACTTATTCAAGTTGAAAAGCTACTCAGGAGCCAGTCTTCATAAATTACTTAATATTCTATTTGGAATATACTATTTCATAAAGTTAGTAAACTGCATATTTCACCAAAGACTCCACATTGGTGCATTAGGCCTTATTAGATATATCTTTATTACAAAATTGTATAACAACTGTAATACAATATTAGACTGCATCCATGAATGATGTCACACTAATTTGGACAAAAATTTATTTAAAAAAAAAATATATATATATATATTTTTTTTTTGTACAGAGGTTCCTACAACTTGATATAATTGCATTTGTGGCATCCTAGATCTCTCTTACATGTTGTGTAAATGGATTATATGAAGAATTTGGTGTTGCATTATTTGTCCCCTTGCATTGTGACAGCCAGTCATCATTCCTTGCGACCCCTCTGCGAATGTTTCATATGTGACAGTGACATTTTGACGTATTTTTGGATAGCATACACTATATTATTTTGCTCTCTGAAGCATCAGAAATGGAAATGTTATCCGCAAGATCAGAAAAAATGGGTGTCAATTTTCAGTGTCTGCTGCACCATTGGAACCTCACATCTTGTTAATATTCATCTGTACATTTGAGAATTAGTGTGAGTTTTGCTTGGATGTAAGCAAGGTGTGTAGAATATTTTCTTATAGAAAAAATTAAAATTAGGAGCCTGCCATTTTGTAAGGTATTACTGTGTGTATATTTGCATTGGATATTATATTTCACATATTTCCCTAAACCTATGAAATTATAGATGATGAGCACCACGCTGGTTGAGGAAAAGTAATGTCAATCTTCAAAATACATTAGCTCTCCTGTTTGTATGTATGATCTATTATCAAAATGGCTTTCTGTAACCTGCAGCTTTAATTAAGGAACAAAACACCTGAACAAATTACAAGCAATTGTGCCTGAGCCAGTAGAAAAGATGCTTATGAATAAAGATAGAACAATGCAATTGTCTTAAGGAAGCTTTTTATTTAATGTTTTATTTCCCTACTTTAATTTTGAATCTACAGTTATATTCTTGTCAATTCATGGAGTGCTGTTACTGTTATGAAGTGAACATTGTTTTTATTATACAGTCATTCACACATATTGCTTCCACAGTTGTCTTGTGTGTCATTACATAGATAAATAATTTTGGTTTTATTTGTTTATACGAGATTGGGCATTTAATCATGGGCATAATGTGAAAAAGGCATTTCAGTTTCCATCAAGTGTACTAGAAAAGAAGATGAAGACAATAATATGCAAATTGCTGAATTGAAATGCATTAACATAATTCACAAATGTATGACATTTATAGTAGAAAAATTAGTTCATAAACCTGCCTCAGCTGTTGTAAATTGCCTTCAAATGTTTGAACTTCAAAAATCATGTTGTGTCATGATTGGGTATGGATGTAGCTGGGGAGGGGTGTGCTACTGCTCACTCCTAAATTGTTGAACTTCATTCATATAAAGTAAAGGGGAAGCAGGAGTAATGACTTTCGTTTCTTAAATGTAAATCAGTACAAATTGTTCCTATGAACAAATATGTGCTTTTGTGATATGTACAGGTTAGTTATTAAGTTTGTGTTTTCATCACAAAAAATATCAAAAATTCACTAAAACCCTCTCAAATATTGAAATTCTAAAAATTTTCATTTGAACCCTGTTACCCTCACAAGCGGGAATGGAGGTCTCTAATGAAATGTGAAGCAAAACAAACTATACTTCAAAGAGAATGTATTTTGTTCACAATAATTGTAGGTGTCTATGCGAAGATTGTCCCAGATTGGGTCCTGGGCAGTTGGTCACTTATGGCTTTTAAAGTGTTTGAGTCATTCAATGTATTCATCCAGCCATTCTTGCTACATGAGTAAATAGCACCAGGAGCCATTAAAACTCCTTCAAATCAATAAATAATTTTATTTGGGACAATGGCTGTCATGCTATGATAATCAGAATCACTGACCACTATTACTCCAGAAACACTTTTTTTTTTTTTCCATTACTACTCAAATTTTTTAGAATCTTTAAAATTACTCACAATTGGTACCAAATGATTTGCTCTAATGACTGCCCTTCCAACAAATTTTAATTAATTCAGAAATCTCCAAGTTCATATAAGTAAGACCTTATTTCTGAGATCACTTTCTATCATCAACCACTCACTTTCCTGGTACGAACGCGATAATGGTCGGAGTAAGCTTTGGCTGCGGAGGTCAACTGACTATAGTTATGACTAATGGTAGGTAGAACCATATGTTTCCGCCATCCAATGTGGTTTGATTACAATATCGATAATTTGTCGCCGACTCCCATTACCCCGTGACCCCTATACCCTCGCTTTCCCTACTCTGCACATTTTTACTTATTCGAATTTACTTCATAAGTAGAGAAAGTATTGTAAACGTACAACAGAAAAAGGCGGATTTTCGACAGCAAAACCTTCTTTCCGGGCCCGGGGGACGAAAAAAATGGATAAAGCTTGTTCCTACTTATGGTAAATTACTTCCTCTAACAGGAGTAGTCAGATTCCATGTTTTGTGGGCCCTTTATTCCGAAAAATCGATTGAGGGCAAAACCGTTCAGCTGATTTTCTCCAAAATTGATATTCCTCAATCGATTTAAAGGAACTCTACGCCCTCTGAGTTTGAAACTGATATTTTGAATTTTGGGGGTACTTAACATGAAGCCTCAATCACATTTTCAAAATTGTCTGAAAAATGACTCCAATTTTTTTAAATTCAACTTTGTCCTCTGATAACGTAAAGGACGCTTAAAAGAATGGTGCAGGTCTCATTTTCATTATCCCTGATTCTTCGAAAATTGCAAAACTTCAGAATTTTTTTCGACGTCTTCCTACAACCTCCAACTTCCTCTATTGAAGATAAAGATTTTTTTCCCTTGATGAAATTTGCTTTTTAAAGACATTTTGACATAAAGTCGTGCACAATTTTTCGCAAATATGAGTAGTTTTTGCGTAATTTTGTGTGAAATAAAGGCAATTTTTAATTTTTTTTTTCAAAAATGGCTCAAATATTTTTCTTTGAATTTGGCCTCGCAAAGGACGGTAAAACATTGTGCTAGCCTCATTCCCAGCGACTCTGCATTTTAGAAAATTGCATAACGTTATTTCAAAACTACAAAATTAAAGATTAAGATTTTTGTTAAAAATCAGATCTTGAAAAAAGAATGTACAATCTTTTTAAACTACTAGTTTTTGCGGAATTCCTGCCTGAAATTACTGCAATTTGTAACAAAAATTTTCTTCTTTGGTTGGTCTTACGGCGCCCAACTTCTTCCACTCTACTCTATTGTTCCAAATCCCAGGAGATATCTGCCATCCAGCCTATGTCTTCTTTACGTTGTCTCTCCAACCAGGTCGCGGCCGGCCTCTTTTCCTTCTTTCTTGCGGTTACCAATCCAAAAGCTTCTTTGGAAATCTATTGCTCTGCATTCTCTGCATGTGTCCAAACCATAACTGTGTTTCCTTTCAATTTCTTGCGGTATATCCTGCTTCAAACCCATGATCTCTTTAATTCTTTCATTTCGTATTTTCTCTCTTCTTGAGATGCCAGCTGATCATCGTAGGAAGTCCATTTCCATTACCCTCAACTTTGTTCTCATTTGTTCTGAGAGTTGCCATATCTCAGCACCATACAGTACAACGCTTTGGATATCTGTATGGACTCTATATTTCATGAGTTTATTTTTTTTACTTATGTTCTTGTCCCATAGGATAGAATTCAGAGAACCGATGAGTTTTCTGCCTTGTTTAATCCGTTCCAAAACCTCTGTCTCATAAAGTCCCTACTTCCCAATTTTTACCCCTAAATATTTAATTTCTTCAGTTTTCTTAATTTTGTTTCCTGTGCTCATAGTTATTCATTCATTATTACTATTTAATGCCCAGTACATTGTTTTTTCTAAGTTGAGAGTCAGTCCCCACTTTGCATACTCATCTCTGATTCTTATCAGCATAAATTCTATATCATCTTGGTCATGCGCCACGATTACCTGGCCATCAGCGAACTGTAAAGTGTAGAGAGTAGAGTACATATCCAACGTTATTCCCATTCCCGCACAATTCGTTTTCCATTTCTGCAGAATCTCATTCACATAGATTTTAAACTGTGTCGGTGAAATGCATCCTTGCCTTAAGCCTTTCGTGATTGGGAATGGTTCTGTCAAGTGCTTTCCTACTTTCACTATTCCTGCTTGCTCTGAATATAATTATTTCACTGCAGCAATAATACTACTATTCGGATTTAGACGTCGCAGGACGTCCCATAATTTATCTACTGGCACATTGTCATGCGCCTTTGCGATGTCGAGGAAGACGATGTGTAATTCTCTCCCTGTTTGCCACTTCTTTTGCATTACTTATGATAAACAGAATAAGTTATCAATGCAAGAGCGCCCTGCTCGAAAGTTACTTTGTTCTTCGTGCATCGCATACTCCCTTTCTAAGCGATTTCTCAACATCCTCCCATATATCTTACTAAATGTATTAATTACTTCTATCCCCTTGTAATTTCAGCAGATGTCCTTCCTTCCTTTCGTGTGGACAGGTGTGATATGTACTACTTTCCATTCATTTGGTACATCTCCAATATTCATGCTTTTGTCCTTTAATGATTGTATCATTCGCATTAGTTTTGGTGTTCCATTTTTTAGTAGCTCGCCTGGAATATTTCCAGCTTCTGGAGCTTTTCCACTTTTTAGTTCTTTTATGCTCTTCTCTACTTCAACTTTTATGTTTATGGAACATTCTCTTGGACATATGATCTCGATATTAAGCATGCATTCTGGCCTTCCTTCCTTTAGCAGTTTACTGAAATACCCTTCCCATTGTTTACATGTAATACCGTGGATTTGAACATTCTCTCTGCACGGTAATTTTATATTCCTAATGTATTTCCAAACTTAAAGCGTTTTTTTCACTTATTTCTGTTTCCTTCCATTTGCTTTCCCAAGACTTGTTTTCCCTCTTTATCAGATTTCTTACTTTCTCCGCTGGATTATGTAATTGTCTTTGTCTTCATAGGTACTTAATCACTTTGCAAATAAATGTTTCTTTACTTTAATCTCATTTATCAATTCTTCATTAACTCAGTATTTAGTCTTTGTTTCTTCTCACGACCACTTCTAAGGCTTCTTTCGCAGCCTGGTGTAGACATTTTTTAAGTGTTCATACATGTCAGTATTTGTTTGTTCTGTACTTTCATTTCATAAGTTATCTAACTTATTTTGATAAAGATAACGGGTACTACTATGTGCCAGTCCTTCCAAGTTGTACTTTATTTCTTGTTCGTTTTCTTTCTTTCCAAAATCCTTAGCATTCTCTTTACAATACTTCCTAGGAGGGAATATTATTTTTGATTTCACCAAGAAGTAATTAGAACCACATTCTGGCCCTCGGTGTGCCCTAACATCCAACGCTCTTCCTTGGAAGTTCTGCGGAGTAATGACATAGTCTATCACTGACCTACCTCTCTGTTGGTCCGTCCAGGTATACTTATGCTCATCTCTGTGTTGGAAGAAGCCATTTCTGATCATGTTAAGTTGTCCACACAGAAATACTAATATTTTCCCATTTGAGTTACAGACATCCTTGCCAAATTGTCCAATTACTCTTGAACCACTTGCTTTTCCCACCCTGGCATTAACATCTCCGAGAAGTATATCTCTGTTATCTCCACAGTCGCTGATCACCTCGTCTAGTTTAGAATAAAATTCTTCCAGGATACTAGTTTTTTCGTTTTCGTTTGGTACATAGATTCCAAGAATTGTCAGTTTAGATCTACATTTTTCAAGATTTACCTTCATAATTCTCTCGACAATCGCTTCCCAATTTCTTAGGTCCTTTTTATATTTTTTCTTAATAACTATGGACACACCTTTACTTCCTCTTTGATCTTTTGGGACATCACTCCAAATGTGTATGTATGGGCCTATTTCCTCTGTTTTTGAGGCTTTCTTAGTTTCACTCATGGCTGTGATATCCATATCCATCTCTTGTAATTCGTGTATTACTTCCTGGGCCTTTTTCCCAAACCCTTGCGTATTCCAAGTCCCTGCTTTCATAGTCCATTTCTTTTGCCAAGTTCGTTTCTAATATCCAAACGGCATATCCTTGTTAGTCTTTTTAGCATTTTAAGTTTTTTCTAAGGCAATGGGGAGCTGGCCCGTAGCCTCAACCCTCTGCTCGGAGTACCAGGATTTTACTTCAGAGATTTTCTTCTCTTAGACGAGCTGTCTTTCAGGGCTATCGTGTCTCATCTACCCGAATATAGGAGAAATGAAGGCATTATAGAAAATTGAAGAGTAGAGTAGTGAGAAAAGAAGAAACTTATTAGAACAGCGAAGAATAGATGAATTACACCGTAGCTCTCGAGACCTAATAGCTTCGGGGTCGAAAATACAAGGGACCAAGAGAGGTCTAGTAGAATAGATAAAAGAAGTATGACACGAAGTATAGTTTAGCAGTGTCACACTAGAAACAGGTACCACCTGGCAACAAGGGTCGCTAGTGGGGGATGGGGAGAGGTATTGGATACAGGCGTAGGGTGGAATGTGGGTATCAGGACATGGAAAGAAACTTCTCCCCATAGCTCGTCACACACAGTTTTTAACTGTTTTTGACGTAAATAAATAATAACTGAAAGGTCGTTGTGAGACATCCCTTCGTCTGACTCATTGTCTGTACAGCTTGGCTGACCCTACCAGTAGAAATGTTAATTGATTATTCAACCAATCCACTTCTACCACTGGCGTAGCCCTCAGCATCATGGAAGCGCGCAAACCTCCTCGCCCGCACGGTCAGTGCTACTTTAAGGCGGTGTCTCCTGGAGGAGACAAAAATCTTTTCCCCAAAATTCGCCCCAAATGGTTTCCACGGATCAATCGAGGAACGCTTAAAAGGGTACCGCAGGTCTCATTTTCGTTGAACACTGAATTTTCGAAAACTACGTATTATTCGTGGAAGGCGTGCTAAAGACTGCATGGTAAAGCGCACGGCCAGTTAACTGAACGGACCTCAGTTCGAGTGTCGGGGCAGAAAGGAATTTTTTGCTCGGTGGAATCACTTGCAGATTCAAGAATTGCGGTAGTATTATATTGAAGAGCCGTTACAAATAATGCGAAGAAGTATGTGATGTTATATCTCCACTCCTTCGGTTTTACTATACTGTAGGTAGAAAAAGTATTAGAATGGCGTCAACAATACCATCTTGAATTTTCGGTCATAAAATCCGTGTTTAAGGTTCGTTTGAATCGTAATTTCGCACAAACGTCAGAAATAAGGTCTATTAGAGATGTTCCAGAGATGGTTAAGATTGATGAGGGAGGAGAGGAGGTACATGCAACTTTGTACTCGAAAATAAAGACGGATGGTTGTGTCATGCAAATTATCAGATTAGTACAAGGTTTTGAGCTGAAACTTGGTAAATTCGTCGGGAGAAAGGTTATTAGTGCCGTTCCGGAGATCGTAAATATGTTTAATTGTAGGGGTACTTTCCATGAAGCCCTTGTGATATTAAAATTTTCTGAAAAACAGCTGAAAATTTTGTTTTGACATTTTTTGCTCGAATAGAAGAAAGTGCATTGTAAAGTTTCGAACTTCATTATAACCTCTGATATTTAGGAACTTGTAAAAATATTTATATTTAAATCACTTTCGTTTAGGAAGAAATTTGAGCTCTGTACGCAACTAAATTTCGTGACTTGTGCTTTAAATTAATGTGGGGCCCAGATGATTTATAGTTTACAGATTTATTGTACAAACACTAAATTATAAAACATTAAAATTGACGCTCATCTGCCGTTATTTGTTCATTACTTCACTGTGTGAGTTGTAATAGATCTACTGAAGGCATATCACATTTCCAGTTCAAGTAAACATGCTATAATGTGAGATTATTGTTAGAAAAGTGAAATTGAATTTTAGTTCGAAAAATGCGAAGATTAGTAAGTACATTGTGCGCACGTGGGCTGTTCTTTAATTATAAATAAAGTCACACGCTGGGATAACCAAATTTTTCGCGCGTGGCTTTTCTTTGATTAAAAGTAAACTCAAATTTATTACACGCGTGGCTAGCTCAGAGATGTCTAGGATACCTACGAAGGGTGATCGAAAAGTTTTTAGCCCGAGATAGTTGCCGCGATGTCTCGTACAACCGATGTTAACAGCTTTTATTAGGATCCTTCATGGGTGTGCAAGTCAAATTTCGTGAGTCCAGCTTCATTAGTTTTCCCGCTAGAGTGCGTTGAATGTCATTGTGCAAGTAAAATGGTGAGTATGGAGAGAATCAAGTACCGTGCTATCATTGAATATCTTTATTTGAAGGGGAATGTCGCCGAAGGAAATTGTAGAGAACACGCGGAAGACACTTGGAGACAGTGCTCCGTCTTATGCGACAGTGAAAAACTAGGTGGCCGACTTCAAACGAGGAAGAACAAGTGTGGAAGATGCGCCAAGGAGTGGCAACAGCATCTCCGTTGCCACAGATGAAAAAGTGACTGCAATTCATGATTCATCTACCCGAATTTAGGAGAAATGAAAAAGGCATTATAGAAAATTCAAGAGAAGAGTAGTAAGAAAAGAAACTTACTAGAACAGCGAAGAAAAGAAGAATGGCACCCTAGCCCTCGAGACCTAATAGCTTCGCGGTCGAAAATACAAAGGATACAAATGCAGGATCGCCGAACAACATTGTAGTACGTAGTGATCACATTTGGAATCACCCATGGGTGGGCACATGACATTATTGTGGATATTTTGGGGATGTGAAAAGTTTCTTCTCGATGGGTCCCGAAAGATCTGAAGATCAGAAAATGGAACGAGTGCCTGTGAAGAAATCGTCCGCCATTTTGAAGCGAACGAAAAATTTTCTTGAAAGATACGTAACAATGGGTGATACGTAGGGTTCACCACTTTGATCTTGAGACGAAACAACAGTCAGTAACAATGGAAGAATCCTTCATCCCCATATCCCAACAAAATTCGTGTGCAGAAATCAGCCGGGAAAGTGATGGCATCCGATTTCTGGGATGCAGAAGAGGTAATTATGGTAGATTTCCTGCAGACGGGAGTAATCATAAATGCATCTTACTATTACACCCTCCTTCGGCATTTGAAAAAAGAGCTAAAGAAAAAAAGCATGGAAAGCTGGCGCGCGGTGTTCTTTTGCATCAGGACAACGCACCGGCGCACAAAACCCAGCAACCCAGGAAAATCTGCATGACTGCGGGTTCGAATTGTTACGTAATACGCCATATTCTCCTAATTTGGCTCCACTAGACTTTTTTCTTTTCCCAACCTCAAAAAGGATCTAAAAGGTCGGCGATTTGACAGTGATGATGCAGTGATTGAGACCGTGAATTCATGGTTGGATTCGAAACCAAAAACCTTTTATTTGAATGACCTGCGAAAGTTGTGTAATCGTACCCGTAAGTGTATTAGTGTACAAGGTTATTATGTTAAAAAATAAATTGCTGTTAAGACGTTTCTGTCATGATTTCATTGTTAGGCTAGAAACTTTTAGACCACCCCTCGTATTTGGCACTTTGAAGGAATTGCGTTGTAGTTTGAAAGAAAACAAGTAAATGCTATTATAATTCACAAAATTTAATGTTCCAAAATAGAAGAAAAGAAAAATATGTTAATATTTTTTATAATTTAGTTGAGCTCATTGAATAAAAATTGTGCATGACCTTAAAGTCTAAGATACGAGAAAAAGCCAAAGCGCGGCTTCGCAATTAGCAGAATTAATTTCTGAATGATTCTTTGTCTCCAAGAGTCCTTTCCATTTAATTATGGAGCTCAAGAGCCCAAATACGAGCGGCAGCTCGTAATACTCGTCACCAACTTCCTTTTCCTCCCTCGGTGTTGTCTTCTTCTAAAGGGCAGTGACCGGGGCCGCCTTTCGCAACCAGCTGCATGGAGATCAGCTGCGGCGGCGGCGAACCAGACTGACACGAAGGGTGAAGTGCAGGTCCATAAAGCTGGCCCGCCCACTATTGCAGAATCAAACCAAACTAGTACCAGAATTTTAAACTATTTTATTACAATTTTTTTACCACAAACTCGATTTTTACCACTATCTTCACCCAAAAAAACGGGTGGCGGGCCAGCTTGATATCAAGCTGGCCTGCCCACCATAGCAGAATCAAACCAAACTATACTGCGATTTTTGTAGGAAGAGCTCTGAAGATAACTCAAATCCCATCTTCGCGATGGAATATGTCACGGCATTTCGCGTCTTTTCTCGGTCTTGCCGGTAGAAGTCGCATGATAGCAAGCACTGCTTCATACGGTCGCGATCGTGCGAAATTTTTAACTATTTTCTTACTAATTTATTACCGCAAAACTAATTTTTTTACCACTCATCTTCACCCCAAAATAAATGTTTAACTATTTGATTACTAATTTATTACTATAAGGGCGGCGAGCCCGCCCTCTCCCTTACAGCGTCCGGCTATAACATTGTCTTGCTGGGTTTCCAAAGCCTGCCATCCTCCCGCGAGTTAAATACCCGGGGGGACTTGATTCTTTTTGCGTGGGGCATGTATCACTAAATCTTTGCAAATGGAATTATACTCGTAGATACTTCATCAATGGTTTTGGTATAGCTAAAATTATTTATGGTCGTTGATGTTCAGTTACTGGTCGGGGCCGTAGCCAGGATTATTTCTCGGGAGGGGCTTCCAAAATTTAAAAAATGGATGGTATGAGATTTATTATAATATCTTGATTGGTTTTGTTTCAAAGAGATGCTCTTAAAAAATGAAACACCAACATGATTTTAAACATATTTAAACATTATTTCCAAATAACATTATTTCGAAAGTTTAAACACATTTAATTTATTATTTTCTATTCCCAAAAATCCAAACTACAGGATGCGTCAACTACAAAAGCAAATTTCTTATCTTCTTTCCAGCCATAATGTCAATCCCTTTGTCTGGGTCCACAGTGATATCCCTATGAATTTAAATCATGGCTAGTGCAGAGTCTGTTATCACGCATTACATTACGTATAAAACTTTTTACTCTCTACGTATAATTTTTTTACTCGTAGAAAATGACCTCTCCACACTAGCAGTTGTTACTGGCAAGGTAGCTAAGATAGTAAGTATCTAATAGTACGTAAATATACTGGATCGCAGTTCTCTAAGACTTTCAGCACCTCGAGGTTAGCATCTACGGTGGAAGTTTTTTACACCATAGTTCATGCTCAGCTTTTACTGCAGATAGTGATGTTCTGTTATCAAAGTATGGAGCTAAATTTTCCAACTTACTCATTTCATGGATGGAAGCGAAGCCTGGAAAAAGCATATGGGAACTTGGAAGAATATCTTCATTTGAAGTAAATTTGTCTGTTAAATTTTGAATCAAACTATCAAGACAAGGAATGAAGACTGTCACTGTAATAACTCTCAAGCCGAATCAACTTGTGGATTTGAGCGCTTTGTCTGGTTCGTTGTAAGTCGTGGAAGTTTCATGTCTGTTTTAAACATTTCATCTGAAAGCTCCGATGCAGAGTTGAACATTTCTTTAAAGATTTTGTCTGCGTCTTTACGGTGATTTCTTAGTCCCGAGAACCTCTTTCGCATGGTGCAGGGCCGGTACTAGATTGAGAGATTTTCCTTGAAGAAGCACAGACAGTGCTAAAGTGAGATGAAAAGTTTCTCGCAAACGAGAAGACTAATAAGAAATTCACTTTTTTCTATAGCTGCCAGTAAAGTTGAGGCCGTTGAAGAAATTGTCCGTGTTTCCTTAGAAATTTCTGCCAAACTAATGCAAATACAATTAAAGAGTTCGACGAATATTAAGACACTGTCATGTCCTTCGATGAATCTTGTTTCGCAAAAACGAGAAGTCTTCTTTTCTTACTCTCAGGCGCATATGTAGAAATCACATCCTGAAGAATTTTGTTTGTGAATGTCTGATTTCGAAAGAGATTCACTACTTCGTTGACCGTACCTAGGCAATTCTTAACCATAGAAATTGACATTGTATTAGATAACGTAAGGTTTAAGCGATGGTTTGCTCAATGAACGTATCTTTCATTCGGGTTTTTGATAGATATTGTAAAAGAAATAATTATAACTTCTTTCTCTGTGTATAAATATGAAAATTGAATATAAAAATATTTTATTTTAGTTTTAACTAAGTAAGTAAATTTTATCTCAAATTCTCATTTTAACTTTCTGAGTCTGAACTTAAAATTTAAAATTAAGATTACATGTTCCAAATCGTGAGTTAAAACTTGTAAATACGATTTATTATACGTTTTGTTACAAAAATATTTCAATAGCAGAATTTTCGTATCTCAATATAATATTAGTTAAATAAAAATGTGAACTTTTATTTGGAAACATATTATTTTCTATTTACAAAATTGGCAAATCAAACAGGAAAAGTTTTCAATGTAAAAACTAAAAACATAACCTCTACTTACCATTAGAATCTAAGTCAACTTTATATTTCTTAAAAGAAGAAGTGATGCTTAATTGACTCGATGAGGTTTTAGATCGTTTCATTTGAAAAGCTTTCAAAATACAAGTAACATTGATAAAAACGAAATGGTGTAAAGCAAAATACGTCACGCTATAGACACTTTACATCAATAGTTACATCAGCTGATACCTTCAACTAGTATTTTTGCATATCTGTTTTTAGTCATATTCCCACGCAATTTTTTTGCGCGCGATTCAAACAATTTAAAATATTTAAGCAGCATCAGTGCATTAATCAGCAGAGTTTGAATCTACTTTTATACATGTCGATATATTTGGATAAATTTAAATTAATAAATAAATAATGAATGAATGAAAAAATATTGGAATTTCGGGGAGGGCTTCAGCCCCTCAAGCCCCTCCCCTGGCTACGTACCTGTTACTAGTCTAAAATGTCCAATAATTGCAAATCGAGTCTACCGTTAGAAACATTAAATTAACGTTAAACTTTCCAGATATCTCTAAGATTCTGGCATGCGATGAAGGATTCATTCGTTGGTTTTGTTTTGTTCGCCTTACAAAGTTCATTGTGGGAGGAGAAAGTTATGCAATCGTGCGCCGGAAAACGGCGAATTTTCAGCAGAAAAACTCTTATTTAAATAAAATTTTGTTAATTTCAAACATTACATTGTGTACAATGATGAAACGGAGATACTGTAATTGGAAATCTAATGCATCTACCGCGTATTGTTTTCTGTGCGTACCACAGAAAGAGAACTTACAAAGTAAGCTATCCAGCTTAAAATGCGTAATTAATACTGTTTTTACTTCCTTGAATACGTATGTATGTGTATAGGAGTATTAAACGTAGAATAGAGAAAATTATGCTGCGAAAAATCGATTTCGAGATTTCAACGGAAATACAGGTTTTGGGGTTTCCTGATACCGAAAAATTGTTTTGTTTTTTCAATATGTCCGTCCGTCTGCCTGCCTGTCCGTCCGTCCGTCCGTCTCTCTGTCTGTCCGTCCGTCGTCCGTGCGTCGTCCGTCCGTCTGTCCGTTCGTCCGTCTGTCCGTCCGTCAGTCAGTCCGTCCGTCCGTGCATTCGAGGAATAATATTAATAATAATAATAATAATAATAATAATAATAACAATAACAACAACAAACATTTGTTCTATTAATCTAGAATTAATAATTAATTTATTAATATTTATTTACAACAACAAGAAAAACTGTGTAAACTTCTGGTGCATATTTGTTGAGACACTAAAACAAGGAAAGTGTGTTATAAAATCTACCTGAATGTATACATTATTTGGCAAGCTTATTTCACTTTTAAACAATTTACAACGAATTCACTGTTCTTGCCAATACAATTTCTTTCGACGCCAAACAAGCGGGCGCGTGCCTTTCTCTTTAAACTCGTGGTCTCGACGGTCACAAGAGTTTTTCTGTTGAAAAATCGTCGATTTACACTGCTCGATCACAATAATTTGTCTTTACTACGTACTACGTATTAATGCGAGAAAATAAAAAAATCTGATATGTGTAACGCAGATATTTTGTTTTCATGTGCAACATGGTCTTCAATTAGCTTTTCAGTTCATTTCTGTAAAGCGATTTTTTAAAACTATACTTCGAATTTCTCGTTGTACTTTCTAAATTATGTAATGTGCTGAGCAGTTGAATATTCCTGTCTTCTTTTTCTGGAGCAATCCTTTATTCGTCCATTCGAGCGTCTTAGAAATGTTAGTGTATGAATGAATGCTGTAAAGGCACTTGGTGCCTGATCCGCTCCTTCCGTTTCGGCTAGGGGGAGGGTCATAGAATTCACCCCCAGGTAAACAGCTTGCCTCCGCCGAGAAACTCCCACTCCTTCAGAGTGGACGGTGCAGGCATTTCCTTTCCAATCTGCAGGCTGCGGGGCCAAGTTATTGAATTCACTCTCGTTTTCCGAAATATTTTCTTATCCGCCTAAATAATTTAAATTCGTTTCTTACTTTTAGATCATACACTTTAAAAAATATTATTATTACTTCTATTTTATTGTTAAAAACATATGGCTAGTTAATGAAATATGTTCTTTAGTGACAGATTTTGAAATGTAATATACGGTTTTTGGAGCATTTGAGTAGTTTTCGCATAATTATGCTTGAAATATACAGGTCATTTGGAATTTTTTAAACAGTTTTTTTCTGAAAAACAGCACCACTTTTTTCTTTAACTTTGCTCCTCGTATGCATTACGTATGTACGTGTGAATTTCTATGAATTCAGTCTCATTGTTGGGACATGATTTAGCTGTATAAAATGCACTATTAATTGTCGAATTTGTGTTGATATTTGTTTGAAAATAATTAGTTTCCACACCTAATGTTCTAGAACTTATAATTAGTTTTACAAAAAAAGATATGTGTTAATAAGGAGAGAAACTTCCGTAGAATTGTATGACGTAACCATTACTAAAGGCGAGAAAGTACGCACTGTTTAAACAGCTGAAGTTATTTGTCGTAACACTTTCGTGTTCCATGGATCGACACAATTATGTAAGGAAATGGTTGGGTGTTATTTTTCCTCTTAAAACGATATAGTAACGTCCTCGCCAAATTACGATGTGCGAAAATGTATGTTGCATTATTTGTTTATGGAGAGTTGTAAGCAAGATGCCAAACATCATGGTAAATATTTTTCCCCAAATATTATTGAACCGTGAGCAAAATCTTGTAATTTCACGGAAGAGTCAAATTGGCCCAAAAAAATTTGTTCTTTCCCTAAACCATGAACGGGGGCTGGTAAAAACTTTCTAAAGGGTGGGCAAACGTGGTCAAACGATGGACAAGCGTATGCATAAAAAATTCTGAATTTTTAATTTTTTCTGGCTATTTTCACGGGGGTGATCCTGTAGAAGCCGGAAACCTGCCTTAGCCGAAGCTCCGTAAAGTTTGAATCGCAAACTTTAAAAAAAATATTCGCAAAATTTATCGCTTTTTTGTCGCTGATTTGTCAGCAATCTCATGAAAACCAAGAAATTACACAGATAAATAGAAAATAATTACATGGGAATTTGTCGCTTATTTGTAGTTCAATACTTCCCATAAAAATGCTTTGCTCATCCATTCAACGCTTTTCTCCTCAAATCTGAAGAGATTTGTGAAGTTCCTAGGGTCAGATTGTCTTCTCTCTTTGTACAGTTTCTTGACTGGAATTTAGATAGATATATAGTTAGATATTTATTTCCGCAGATAGGTTTATGCAACCTGGTGGCGGAACACTAAAATTTACATAATATAATTAGGAATTAAATAAATGTAACTTAAAATTATTTTGAGACAATGATATTAATAATAATTTGTATCAATTCTACCATTTTAATTTATTTATTAAGAAAATGTGTTTATACCGGCTTTCACAGGCCTCTGATCCCTATGAACTTCGGCGATCTAACATGAACTCTCTTTGGCCCTAAGCAATTTATAAGGTCACTCAAGAAAACTTAAATAATTGCTTCGACAATTACACACGATAACATGATTACCTTTTGACGATTGAGCCTCTATATTTTATCTATAATTTCATTACTCTTCAAATGATTCCTGGCTCTTGGACAAACCTTATTCGAAACGCTCACCGTGCTGGATACTTGGTTTGACATGGAATTTTACCAACTATTGTTTAGTACGGGTTACAGCGCAAATACCTCAAATAAGGAGGGAGTGGGGGCTTTGTCTGTTAACTTTCATGCTCCCTGTTGACCCGGGAAAATCTGTTACCTGGGTGACAAATACAAATCCATTCTTTTCAAACGCTAATTCCACTTCTCTCACCTGTGGATAGAGTGCCTCGTTCAAAGGAGCACGTTTAATACAGCGTTGAAGAAATACATACGACAAATGTTGAGCTTGTCTGCAGCGATGGAAAACAACTCTTGCTCTTGTTATTGAGTTATTCCATGTTAAGTGCTCTATAATTAAATAAATTAATCGCCTCTCTATTTTAGAATTAGTGGTGCTAGAGAATGGCACAGACTTTTCGGTATTAGTTTTCTGTTTCCTTTGGTGTCGGCTAGCTACTCGGACTTCACTGGGGACTATCTACTGGGAAGTAGATAAAATTTGGAAATTTGCACACGTAAGAGGTCTCTTTCATACCAAACTGGAATATAAATTTCATCTTAGAGATTTAACTCAATGTGTAATTAAAAGATATTATGAATATACACGAAAAGTGCTTCGTTTTCACTTTGGGGAGAAGTGATGACGCGGTGTAATCGTAATATTTTACAGCAATTTTAAACTCAAATCGTGTTTAACAATAATTAATACTTTATTACAAATTAATAGTGCTTCCAACGTACATACTTTCTCGCTCTCCTTCTATATGGTCCTTCATGCTATTCCACTACTTCATAAACAAGCAAAAGTGTATTCTACCGGCAAACGTTTTCCGTACCGAGACCCGAAATCCGATACTCAAAGTAAACGAACCGACACTTATACCACTACGCCACACTATCACCGCATGGGTCGAACAGAGCCATGAAAGAATCGAATCGACCTATAAAATGGTAAATGCACGACAAAGGAACAATGGATACGATAGCACATACGCTTTACAAATCCAAGAAGAGACGCAAAAAATTATTAAAATTTAAAAAATTGAAAAAATATATGCAGACACTTTTAGTACATTTATCGTAATTATCAATATTTGTTATTCAATAGTTTCACATGGTTTTAAATAAAATTTATAGAATTCTCAATTATTTCTTATGATAACAGAGAATTCTGACAAATGATATTCCGCGACCAGGACACGAACCGCCGAAGCTTCCCTCGGAAGACCTGTACCAATCGTCGCTGATTAACCGCTGCGACCACAATGGATAGGCATGAAATAGACTTATAAAATAGTAATAGAGTATGGTGGTTTTATTTCCCGCATTAGAAAATGAAAATATCCAGAGTATAAAAAAATCCTGTACGCGCTCAGGGAAAGTATCTGGCAACATCATCATTCATAACAGAAAATCAAGTTCAATTTAGTGATTAGAAAACTAAGATCTCCGTTAAAGTCTCTGACATTCTATAGCACCACTATTTTTTTAACTTTAGCAACAGGTTTTAACCACTTAATCGTTACCAGACACCTGCTATGAGTTTTTCTGGCGAAAATTCCCCGTTTTCCGGCGCACAATTACATAACTTTCTCTTCTTACGAAGTATTCGTAAGGCGAGAAAGTAATAATAATTTCGGAACCGTTAGGGATATGTAAGTTCATCGCATGCGTTCTCGTTATATTGTATTACAATTTAACGTTAAAATACACATAATTTTATTTACATTGGTTCATACAGATATAGATAGATAGATATAGACTATACAACATATATACTATACAACATATATACTATACAACGCTTGATTTGACATACGCCTCAGAAATCGAATAAAAGAGTTGAAAAATTGTTTAAAAGATGCAGTTTGGAAAAACACAGACAAGTCTTGTCTATTTATCTGCATTGATTCTATTCGTCAGTTGAAGTACTTCAAATGATTTTCAATAAAGTATTCTACACTCTTCAATGTTTTTTTCCTGCAATATCACATTCATCAAATTAAAATCACCCTCTGGGGTTCGAACTCGGCATCTTCCTTACTGAAGATCTCAACCCCAAAGCGCTTTAACCAGCTGCGCAACGGGAGTGACATGCGGACAAGCTACTTATATTTTAGTTGAAACGTAATTGTATCAGTTCTGGTAGGAAATGGTGCGGTGTTTACGATGTTTCCATCATAGAAATACATAAGAGGTGTTGGTTCTCCATCGTAAATATTTATTTTCGCATAAAGCTTTTTCGGCCGCATTGCGGCCATCTTCAGTAATACAAAATAATAATAATAATAATAATAATAATAATAATAATAATAATAATAATATCTAAATTACAAAAAATTAAAAACTTTTTACAGAATATTATTATGAATTGGATTTTAAAGAAAAATATAAAACGTGAATGTCCTCTATGAAGTGGTATAAACGTTATAATGCTCTATTGTTTTCTTTTTTAAAAAATTACAAAAATGTAATTTTTTGACTTGTCTGTCACATCGTTAATATTTACATTAGTGGCTATTTGTTCACATTATTATATTAATAAGTACATGTGCTTTAAATAATGTCAAATAAATTTCTCGTAAATTGAATAGCTTTCTGTGAAAACTAGCTCAAATTTCCGTATTTTCAGAAACGCTTCAAACGCCATTTTCGCAAAAATGACTCCAAATATGTTGTTCAAACTTTTCGAATGGATAGTGCTAATTGCACTCTTTAATACGGCGTAAAGTTAATTTTGGGTTATTTTTTTGTTTTTTCAAAAATTACACGAATGTATTTTTTCTTAAGTTCTCTCATACCGTTAAAATGCACATTTCCAGCAATTTGTAAACACTATTAAATTTGTGAGTGTATGTCAAAATCAAATAACTGTGAATGCAGTTTTTCGTAAATTCAAAAATTTTCTGTGAAAATTCGTAGCTTTGATTTTTGCATATACAGTAGCGCTTAAACACCATTTTCTTGAAAACGGCTCCAAAATTTTCAACGAAAATTGCCACTTAGAATAAGGCTTAACTGTTTTTTTTAATATTCTGAAAATAATATTTTTGTTCCCCTATTAGAAAACCAAAAATTAATAAAATGTCAAAAAAATGTAGTTTGGGCGGCAATAGATGGAAGTTGTCTAGAGTATTGGCAAGTCCAAATAGCTAGCAGAGACCAAAAGAACAGAAAACTAATAAGGGAAATTCTGTGTCACACTGTAGCACCACTAGTTAAATTTGTACCAAACAGCAACTTCATGTTTTGTAAAATATAGTTTATAAATTGATTTAGAAGTAATTAAATTACTTGCCCATTATATTCTTCGAAACTATTCTTTACAGATTAAATTTGATAAGTGGTATGCTATGCATAGACGTATCCTTCCATTATGGCAATGAAGAAGACACTGCAATAAGACATTGACCATTTCAACACTGAAACTCCAAACAATTTCATCAGGAAATCACACACTGGCCAACAGATGGTAACAAGATACCTGATGTTTTGGATATTTTCATTACAAAGGGAATGGCGCAAACCTATCAAACAATACAGCCATCTTTTGATTTGTCATTTGATCTTTCCCCAGAAATACTGCCAATCAGTTCTTCTGGAATTAAAAAGAAAGAGAACACATATCTTACGAATAGAAAAAGAAATTGGGAAGAATTCAGCAACTGGCTTAACTATAACACCAATGCCAAAGTCCCTCTAAAATCTCCAGAAGACATCGATGATGCTGTTGAATACTTAATACAACACATCCAACAGGCCGCAGTATATAAAACACCAGATACAAGAGTGTTTAAATACAATAAATACCCTTCAGAAATAGTGGAAATGATTAAAGAGAAAAGGCAGATGAAGACATGACAACGCACTCATCATCCAGCAGACAAAAGAATTCTTAACAGAACTTCACGTAATTTAACACGAAAATTACAAGAATTTCACTCGGAAGAAATGAAAGAACTAACAGGAAAACTATCACCAAGCAAAGCAACGGATTACTCCCTATCGAAAACTACTAAAAAATTGAAAAGACATACAAATCCTGTTCCCCCCCTCCGCAAAAGGATGGAAGTTGGGCAAGAACAGAGAAAATAAGGCAGAAGAATTCGCAAAATTATTTCATGAAAACATTTCAACCACACCCCTCAGATTTAATCACTGAAGAACAAGAAATTATAGAATTTCTGGATTATAGACATAATTATAGAATCTCCTCTTCAAATGTCGCGCCAATTAAATTCTTTCCCAACAAAAGTACAGCAGGACTGAAATTAGTTTCGAATCAAAAGGCTCCTGGACAGACCGTATTACAGGGGAAATGCTTAAAAACTGCCTAAGAAACTCATCGCTCTCGTAAATCTATTTTTAATGGAATAATACGCCATCGGATACTATCCTTCACAGTGGAAGCTGGCACAGATAATTGTAAATCGAAAACCAGGAACACCTCTTCAAGAAGTTACATAGACCAATATGTTTATTGCCTTCCTTGTCTAAAGTATTTGAAAAATGACTACTATCCCGCATATATCCTATACTTACAGAAAATGAGGCAATCTCAGATCATCAGTTTGGCTTCAGAAAACAGCATTCACAATAGAACAGATTCAAAAAATAGTCGACACCATCAACGCAGCTCTAGAAAATAAGAAGTATTGTTCCGCTTTGTTTCTAGATATTACACAAGCTTTCGACAAAGCGTGGCATCAATGTTTATTATATAAAATCAAGAAATTTCTGCCCCATCCATTCTATAACATAATTCGATCCTTTATTTTCGATCGATTTTTTCAAATAATATTCGGAGATGAAACAACACCGTTCCACCAAATACTATCAGGAGTTCCACAAGGCAGCATCCTGGGACCAGGTCTCTATACGTTGTACACCTCGGACTTACATCAGTCACCAGACGTCATCACTGCAACATATGCAGATGACACAGCCCTGCTAGCTTCGCCCGAAAACCAAGAAACGGCGATAAGAACTTTGAAAGATCACCTGGAGCATATAAACCAATGGTTCAAACTCTTGAGAATAAGAATGAATGAAACAAAGTCCAATGTATAACATTTACTCTAAGAAGAACAAAAGCACAAGAATAAATATAAATTGTAAACAATTGAAAATGTAGACAACGTCAAATATCTCGGACTACATCTGGACAAAAAGCTAACCTGGAAGAAACAAATTACAATGGAAAAGAAAGGAAGCAGAACTAAAATATAGACAAATGTCATGGTTAATAAGGAGACAATCTTCTTTAAGCTTAGAAAATAAAGTTTTACTCTACAAAACAATACTGAAACCCATATGTATATATGGAATTGAACCTAGGGGGACAGCCTCACATTCAAACGTAGAAATAATCCAAAGATTTCAATCTAAATGTCTTAGATTATTAAGCAATGCCTCCTGGTTTGTGTCAAACGCCACTATATATAAAGACCTATATATTACCACTGTTAAAGAGGAAATAACGTCTAAATCTGTCAAATACCAACACAGACTCGATAACCATGTTAACCATCTGGCCGTAAATATCTTAGATAACAGAACAATGACAATAAGACTAAAAAGAGTACATCCTCTTGATCTGGACCACAGACAAATAATAAATTTCGTAATAAGTGTTACTGTAGAATAGACCATTTTCATTTTGCCATTATTTGTACTATTGTTCATATCTTTGTTTTGTATTATTGTGATTTTTATGTGATGTATTTTTTTCGAATTGGACAAATGTTTAAAAATAATATTTAAAAGAACCAGAATTCGCTTTTTTTTTTGCAGGTCAAGAATTGTATGTACAATTGTATTTGCCAAATGATCGAGTAGATCAAATTACAAATAAAGCAGATGTAAAAAAATGAATAAGATAAATTTTTATCTAGGATCATACTGTAGACTTGATTGCACTAAAGGCGTGATTGTAATGTAAGTCATAATGTCGAAAATGCTATTCCAGTAGTGAAACATGGCATAGACGAGACCAAAAGAAGAATATATCAGTTTTCGGGGGGGAGCGGTAGATCCCGGCTACCAGGGCGACTTGATGCATTCGCCAAGACGGCAAGATCTTCGAAAAGTTGTCCAATATGACGGAGATGCTGTTACCAAAACCGTTGAAACTGTGATCATTATTTCAGTATCCACGCTCAGACCCTTGCCTACGTGAGCGAAATGTGCAGAGAGCCTCAAGGATGAGGGAACTTAGGGCGGAAGGGAATATTCGGATGCAAAGAACCGCGAAGGTGATTCCAAAGATATAGTCTTCAGCATCTAAGTACAGATGGTCAGCCTTACTGTCCAAGTATGATTTGCTGCGTTGTTAGAACTTACGATATTGAGACAGTTCTCTCAGTAAACTAAAGCATTGCCAAGCTCTTTTTGGATAGAGCCACCTAGTGCGAGTAATAGCCTGTAGAAGCGAAGTTCTATGAAGACCTTCTCCAGAGTTGTGGTTGTAATCCGCGACCGAAAACATTCTCAGGTTTCCAAGAGACAAAATACATTTGCTTGTGGAATACTACTGCAAGATGGTCGAAGTATACGGCGTTGTGTCTGAGATAGATCACTGTCTTAGTACCACGCTCGCAAGAGTGTCAGCTGCAACAGTCGACAGAGCGGGGAGTGCTTTGGCGTACGTCTCGCAAGGCCACCTCACGCAGCCCAGACGGCCGCGCTCACCGCCAGCCTCCGCCCCACATCGCGAACGAGCCTGGAGGTGCTCTAAGCGAAGCGGGTAAGGACTGCGGGTCTCCGTCCCAGGGATCACGGACACAAAATTGTGAGTGTTGGACAGCAGTCGGAACAGACGCTTCTCGCTCTGCTTGGGCAGGCCGGCCTCCACCGCTCGCTGCAGCAGTATTCGGATGGTGCGGGTGTACGCCCAGTTCTTCCGCGCCACGAAGTTACGGTGTGCGATGACGTGCGCACGCACTCCTGCACGCGCTTGAACCGCGAGTACCTGCGCAACAAATTTACGGGAAGTACTTAACCCAACTCATCTGTTTATTCTTTTCCCTCTTTTTATTACTTTTAATGTTACATCATAAGTCTTTGCATATGTTATTCAACTATAAACATTACAAACTCTTCAAAACCCGAAAAAAAAGTACCGATGATGTTCTCAATCTCTATAATTCTACAACCTATTCAGCTTCTAAAGCAACATGTATTAGGGTCTCTTTCACACTTTCAACTTCTAATGCTTATAACCTAACCAATTTCATACTTTAAATTAGCATCAGTCATTATAGATAACCCATAAAGTTATATTAGATCATCTGATGTTAGTGTTATTTTTAAAGTATTTGCAATTATTATTTTCTAAGTACTGTTAATTCCCTCATCCTAAATCATCCCATAATAATTATAAATGTTCATTACGTGCAATGTAACACAAACACCATACATTCATATTCGATTACAAAGAAAGCGCGCACATCAGACTATATTTGTTTAGAATCTCCTCAAAACGTATAAAAAATTCGGGAGAATATTTTTCAATGCACTTACAAAAACAGGTGATCAGAAAAGAGAAAAAAGAAAAGAAACCAGCCTTCACAATAACACCCGATCTACACAATCTCAAGGTGATTGCTACTCTCCATACAAAGACATCTAACCCGTATTTCTCGGTCATCTCTTGTATTGTTTCCATCTTTCGAACAATAAAGAAACTTTCTTACAGAAAATCCTAACTCACCATGTCATTCATACCCGAGAGATATCCGCTTCAGAATTTACAAACATCTTACTGGGTAGACTTTTGTCTGTGTGCGCGTGTGTGTGAGCGTGAGATTGTTTAGAAGGGAAGCAAGAATACCCATTGCGCAATAGGTGCCTCTGCCCTAACACAAATGGTGTCTTGATGTCCTGAAGCACTAGAGCGGAAGTTCCCGTTCGCACTATTCTTCTGCAAAAAGCAATTGTGGTTGGAAATGAGTCTGAACCCGTGTACTTGGCGCGCATCGCCGGCAGGAGCTCTCCCCCGGTTTCGAACAGTTTGCCTGTCTCCACGTCCCCGTAGAGCGCAGTCATCTGCTCGTTGACCTCGCGGAGTGTGGGAGGGGTATTTGGTGTGCGAAGGCACCGAGAGGCAGCTTGTGGCTTGGCTAAGCAGCGCAGTCACCATCACGGTGCCGAAGAAGGCTGTTCCTGCGCGCAGCAGGCGCAGCACGCACGAGCCCCGCACCTGCGCACCCAACACGCGCGAAGGCTGGGAAGAGTTTTCTAGGTGAAATAAGTGAACTTCGCATTTTCTAGGATTCTGATGAATCCGTAAAAATGTTTCTAATTTTTCCAAGGAGAAATTGTTTGGTAAAATAAAATGTAACGAAACAAGTTATAACGTTATCTCTAATCACAAGTAAAATCTACAATTATTTGTAGTAATTTTTATCAATATTTCTACATTTTTGCTTTCCCTATACGGAGTAATATACGTAGTATGGGAAAAGGTTTGTAATGCAGCTATTTTCTGAAATTTTCTTAATTTTTCGGTTTCCTTTTGGTAGAACGGAAATATTAATTTTAGAATATTAAATAACACAAAACTTATTCCTAAATGACAATTTTCTTTTAAAAATTATGTGCCGTTTAAAAGAAAATTGCGTTTTAACGCTACTAAAAATTCAAAATTTTGAAGCTCATTTTCACAGAAAATTTTTGAGTTTTCAAAATACTTTATTTAAAGTAATTTCAAGCACATACACTCACTAAAATAATAATCTTTACAAATTGCTGGTAATGTGGCATATTAAAGATGTGAGAGATCTTTCAAAAATTACATTTATATAATTTTTGAAAAAACAAAAAAATAACTCAAAAATAACTTTACGTCATATTAAAGAGTGTAATTAGCACTCTCCATTACAAAAGTTTGAAGAAAAAAATTTGTAGCCATATATGAGAAAAAGGCGTTTGAGCGTTTCTGAAAAATTTACATTTTTGTAATTTTGAAAAAAACAACTGTAGAGCAATATGGCTTTTATGTCATCTGGTAGAGCACATTTACCACTATCCCTACCAAAGAAAAAAATGTGGAGCCATTTTCAAGAAAATGGCGTTAAGCCTTACTGTAAATGCAAAAATTTCAAGCTCTTTTTCATAGAAAATATTTCAGTTGTCGAAAAATTTCATTGAAATCATTTGAAGCACTTACCACTTACAAATTCAATATTGTTTACAAATTGCTGAAAAGTGGATTTAACGGTATGAGAAAACTTAAAATAATATTATATTTGTGTATTTAAAAAAAACAACAAAAAAAACCATATACTTCAAAATTAACTTTAAGCCATAAGAGTTCGATTAGCACTATCTGTCGAAAAATGTGAACAACAAATTTGAAGCCATTTTGAGAAAATGGCGTTTTGAGCGTTTCTAAAACACGAAATATAATCTAGTTTTCATAGAAAACTATTTAATTCTCGAGAACACATTATTTGATATTTTTGAAGCACATGTACTCATTAATTATAATAAACGTCGACAAACGCCGCCAATGTAAATATTAACGACGCGAGAGACAAGTAAAAAAATCATTTTTTTTTCAATTTTAGAAAAACAAAAAATAGAGCACTATCGCGTTAATGTCATCTCATAGAACATATTAGCACTATCCTACACAAAGTTAAGAAAAAATTGGGAGCCGTTTTGAGAAAATCTGTTTCTTGTATTATTTAAAAATTTCAAATATTTGCGTGCAAAAATTTTAAGGAGGAAACGAGGGACATATTTTATGAAAACGGGGACGATAGAAGCGATCGTCGTTTTTTTACTTCATTTGTAAATATAGTACGTATTCCATTGTTTAGTGTTTATTTCAACACATTAAGTATTCGTCGATCCGAACCTGGCGAACGTTCTGGAACAAGATCCGTATTAGTGGTCCTTGTGTTTGTACTCCTCTCTTTTTTTTTTTTTTTTTTTTTTTTTTTTTTTTTTTTTTTTTTTTTCTTTTACATTTGTTGCGTCTACAGCAGGGGCGCTCAAGCAGAGCAAATCGGCAGCGCGGAGCCGGTGTCAGCCGAGAGCGGGACACCGGAGCCCGAGCGTTGCGCGCCTTGCGATAACCACTGTCACAGTGTCCCGGTAACTCGCAGTCGCGAAACATGGAAGTCGACGCGAGCACTTCACAGACAGAGCATCTACACCGACCAATTTTCAATGCAGTATGGGAAGAAAAGTATCTTTTCGCCGACTACGGCAGCTATGCCAAATGTTAGTTTACATAAATGTTTCAATCACGTGAAGAAGTTTAATTTGCAAAGTCATATACGTTTAATCATGCTGATTGAAAATGACAAGTACGCTGAAGAAGAACAAAATGAAGTTTTCAGTGTTCTGAAAAACAATGCCTCACCTAGAAGTAAGTTTTGGATGTATTTTAATGTTCTTGTGTTGTTTTGACAGTAAAATAACGCATACAAAAGAGTTTAATTTTATTGCATATCGATACTACAACGTGAGCGTTTAGGAAAAGAATTTCCCACAAAACCGATTTCAAAACTGCATATTAATGCTGCTCGATTGTTAAGTACGTTTGGATCAACATACAACTGTGAGCAATTTTTTGCTGCTTTGAAAATTTGTAAATCTCGAATGAGAAGTACAATTACAGATCACAATCTGAAATGCATGTTACGGCTCAATGGCACCATGTCATCTCTTCTAACATAAGACAGTATATTGCGAGAAAAAAACACTTAAAAGGTGTTTTAAAAAAGAGTATTTGATTTTGCATCAACTCCAGTTTTTTAATTTTAATTTCCTTTAGTATTTTTATACTAGTTTATTCAACCACATTTTTGTGCAACCTTTATAATACCTTTT
>JAHLJT010009756.1:0-17476 GCA_031308135.1 Acheta domesticus
TAGTTATCTTTTCATTTATACTTATTGTGCGTTTTTAGCTATTTTACATATCTCTACATTATTCGTAGGCCCCTTTTCTTGATCGTTCACTAAAGTATTCTGCATACTACATGTGCAATGCCTTACATGATTAGTGTTCCATCAAATTTGGCAACGCAGCTCTTGTCGTGTAAGGCATATTTCAAATTAATGCACGTATTCCCCAGGCGGCCCAGACTATCTTCAGGGGATAATTTTTATAAGGTTCTGATATCTTTAATTGACTCAACGTTGTTCTTTTGTTTAATTTGATTGTATTAATTGTTATAAATGTTCAAATGTTGCAGTCATCAGCACTGCCTGTCGTCAATTCCCGAACTACTTACCGGCTTGTCATTAAACACTAAGTTTTCAATTGAGTTTTTACTTTGAAATCCTATCAAATTTTATATCAAATCATAATCTAGACAACATTTTTAATTAATTGTCATTTTTGAGAAGTATTATTTCTCGCGTTCTCTCTTTGAATCAATTATATATTTGAAATATAGTCAATGGACCCTGGATTAGTGGGAGATAATAGAAAACTCTAGTTTACGTGCTTCGCGTCCGCACGGCGCTCGGACACTTGGGCAGGGTTGCCAGATTGGGCGGAATTCCGCTTTTTGCGCTGGAAAACGGCTGTCTCTCACGGAACAAAAACTGACTTCGCGGAATATCGCCCAATGGGCGGAAATGCATCGAAATATTTGCGGTGTTGGACGGGCTTTCAGACTGATAAATTTTTCAGAAAATAGCCACAACGACGTTGACAGTGAGTTTGATGTTTTAGTTTTTTACTTTCCCATATACGTACGTATATACGGAGTAATATACGTAGTATAGGGAAAGTTATGTAATGCTGCGCTAAATAATGGCGAATTTTCGGCAGAAAAAAATTCGTTGCCGCGCCCTGATAACAAAAAAGTTGATAAATCCAGTTCATAAATTAAGAAAAAATCCCCTAATACGTGGTATAGCTAGAATCTGTTTTGTTAATACTTGATAGCGAAAAAGCAATTGAAAGCAAAACGTCCGTCCGTCCGTGCGTCGGTCCGTCCGTGCGTCCGTCCGTCCGTGCGTCCGTCCGTGCGTCCGTCCGTCCGTCCGTCCGTCCCTCCGTCCGTCCGTCCGTCCGTCCGTCCGTCCGTGCGTCCGTCCGTGCGTCCGTCCGTGCGTCCGTCCGTGCGTCCGTCCGTGCGTCCGTCCGTGCGTCCGTCCGTGAGTCCGTCCGTGAACACTACTAGCGCTTAAACCATACGGACGATTTTTTCAAATTGAAAAAAAAACCCTGTCGATCTGGCTCGAGTCGAAGCTTTGAGATTTTGAAAAAGATTCTGTAGAATTTGGGGGTACTTTACATGAAGCCATCCCCCCGCACATTTTCAAAATTTTCTCAAAAACGGCTCCAAATTTTTTCTTCAGATTTCTTGAAAGAATAGAGTAAATTACACTTATTGAGTTGGCATGTGTTCGAATTTCGCGGTTAACTCGATTTTCGAAAATTGCAAAAGTTTGAATTTTTCGGCTTCTTCCAACAAATACAAAAATAAAGGTAGAGATTTTCTTCTTTAAATAAAATTTGTTCTCCATAGTGGGTTATTTCTTTAAGGTCATGTACATTTTATTGAAAATTTTAGTAGTTTTCGCGCAACGTTGCGTGCAATAAGTGCAATTTAAAAAATTACAAAAAACAAGATTTTCTCAAAAACTGCTCCAATTTTTTCTTTAAACTTTTGGTAAGAATTGTGCCTAATGTACTCTATGAGATGGAATAAATGCCATATTGCTCTATTCTTTTGTTTTTTCTAAAATTACAAAAATGTAACTTTTTGGCTGGACTCCCATGTCGTTAATATTTACTTTAGCGGCGATTTGTTCACATTATTATATTTACGAGTACATGTGCTTTAAATAATATCAAGTAAAGTTCCTCGAGAACTCAACCAGTTTTTGTGAAAACTAGCTCAAAATGCCGTATTTTCAGAAAAGCTCAAATGCCATTTTCTCATAAATGGCTCCAATTTTTTTCTCAAATTTTTGGAAGGGTAGTGCTGATTGCACTCTGTAATATAACGTAAAGTGCATTTTGGGGTATTTTCTTGTTTTCTTAAAAATTACACAAATGTAATATTTTTGAAAGATCTCTCACATCTTTATTATGCACATTACCAGCAATTTGTAAATATTATTATATTTGTTAGTGTAAGTGCTTTAAATGACTTTAAATGAAGTTTTTGAAAACTCAAAAATTTTCTGTGGAAAAGAGATTCAAATTTCGCATTTTTAGAGGCGCTTAAACGTCACTTTCTTAAAACCAGCTACAAATGTTTAAAAGAAAATTGCCATTTAGGACGAGGTTTTTGTGTTTTTTAATATTTTAGAATATTTCTGTTATACCATTAGGAAACAGAAAAATTAAGAAAATGTCAAAAAATGTACTTTGGGCGGCGATAGATGGCAGCTGGCAAGAGTATGTGGCATTTCCAAGTATCTAGCCCAGACTCAAGGAAATAGAACGGTAATACGGGAAAGTCAGTGCTATTCTGTAGCACCACTTGTTTACTTTGTACATGGTTTTTCATTAATCATTTGTTAATTCGCTCAAAGGCTCTAGCCGAATAAGATGGTAAAAAGTGCCCCCGCTTGGAATCGAAAAGTGAATCTTTCCTGAGCATTGTGACCACGAAAAACATTTTTTCATGGACTTTTAAATTCCTGCCCCTCCCTCACATCCGCCGTAATAACGAAAAACGTGTTTTTTGAACTTTATTTTTTCACTGACTCCGCCGCATGAATTTTCATGGAAAATAATAGTTATTTATGTAAAATTTACTGAATTATTCAAAAATAATTTTTAAAAATTTATTAGCCGCGAAATTCAACCTTTTAAATGGATTTGAAAATTTTGGAATTTTTTTAAAGAAAGTTGTTTTTCCACCGGGAGCACGAGAAAATTCTCAAATGTTGCCCTAAAAATCATCTATCTTCTGGAATTTTTTCAGATTTTTATGATTGGTGCGCCATGTCTAAAAAAATTAAAATACGTATTTTCGTCCCATTTGGCGTATTTTCATGTATATAGAACTTTATAGAAACATGTAATTACAATATTATTTGTTTTCTAGCCACGGTATTTGCAATATTAAAAGGCTAATATCAGTAAATAATTTTGTCAATAATATTTTGACCGTTAGATATAATCGCACCAGATGGTGAACAATTTTGTTCAGTTATTTTTAATAAATTGAGAATTTCGAAAAATTATCAATTATAAAGAATTGACTTTAATTTAAGTGAGAATTTCTTGAGAATTTTAGATGCTGTGGTGTATACTAACAAGATAAATAACTGATTAAACAGATTTTCTATCATATTAAAAAATACTTAAAAGCTTAAATATCAAAACAGTAACTTACTTTTATCTTTCTACACTTAACTTTGCACTTTTTATCCCTTTTTTCTTCAAAAATAGCATCTTCATTATTTTCTTTTAATCATTTCAGTAATATTTTTTAGTATGTGACGGTAATGGAAAGCTGGATTTTTCCAGGGTGGCCGCTGTGATTCGCGAGTAGGGGGGGTAGCTGAAGGTGGTGGGGAGGGAGCCAGGAGGCGGCGCCCCCCGCGTCCGCCCATACCAGAAGCATTAACCTACAGCATCATACGTGCTAGCGAACTTGATTGAGAATTAATTTGCTTTAGTGTCTTTGTTCGGTGGTGGAGGAACACCAAATTCATGTGATGGCCTGGCGCTGCTCGTGTCATCTACATCTTTTCCACTGTCACTTATACCCGTTTCCTCAGTATCATAAATAGCATCACTATTATTGCCAGCAGTAGCCACTCGCCTAACCCTTTGCACTCGTAAGCAAAGCGCATAATACACCTCCTACAGCTCTTACGGCATGTTAGAGATGCCACGAGAATAATGGCTTCTAGCTCGTATCAGTACGTAATGTGCTCCTGCCTACCACTCGTAGGGCATGTCTCAGATGCCATCCCAAAATCCCTATTTAACTCATTGGGCATGCTACAGATGCCCACGTATTTTCCTGATATGTAAAATGAGGGTTTCATTGTTGAATCGATTTGATTTCTATGGTCAAAAAATAGTAGAACTGTATGTGTCGTATGGGGGAGGAGATTATCCTGGTTACTCTTCTATTTTTAAACAATGGTGCAATAATGTGAAAACGAGCTGGAACGGGGGAATGCCGAGTATATTATTTTAAAATGTGACTGAAAATATTGCAACCTAAATTAATATGTAATTTTATAAAATTGTCTCTATAATTTATAATTATAATTTATTTGGAGCTTGATGATGTCATAGAATAACAAGAATGGTGATCCTAGCACAAAGGTTAAGTTTACAGACGATAGAAAATGTATCAAATGTATGAAGTTCATTCGCAAAACTTGTGGAAACGAATCTACAATTAGAAATGAAAGAGAAGTCAGAATTGTAAAAGAACATTAATGGCGAGGTAAATATAAATAATGTTTTGTGTTATAATTGTAGAAAAAATTATTTTTCAATTCCCCGGATATTTTGGGACCATTTTATGCCACTGAAAACGATGCTACGATTATGACAAAAGTAACATCCGACCCACATGGTCTGAACAACTTATTGCAGGAAGTACAGGAAGTACAACTTATTACAGTACAGGAAGGAGACTTTTGCGTAGTAGACAGAGGTTTTAGAGACGCCAAAAAATATTTAGAAGATAAAAAAGTACATCGTTCTTATGCCTGCACTGAAAGGCAATCCAAAGCAATTAACAACTGAGGAATTTAATTCTTCCCGTTTCGTAACGAAGATTCGCTGAGTTGTGGAAGCAGTTCACAGAGTCATTGCTAAAAAATATAAACTCTTGCATCACCAATTAGACAACAAATTATTACCAAAGGTAGGCTTGTATTGTAAAATAGCATGCTTTTTGAACAATCATTTTGGTCCAAGAACTATTTCCGATATGAGCAGAACAGAAGATATTGTTCAACGAATGTTACTTCCACAAACTACAACTGGCAAACGAAGTCGAAGAACAAAGATGGGCCCGACGAAAAATCGATTTCAAAAATGTAACTCTAACAGATATTCCTGATTTTCCAGAACTTACGGAAGAAGATTTAATTTTTTTATGAAACATATCAATTAGGTCAGGTTATTTCACATTTAGGACAAATGTTTACAGAAAACAACATCGATTTACAATATTTAAAATTAAAGCCAACCGTCCTCAAGTTCGAAGTCCGTTCACGGCACATAAAAAGAAAAACCTATAAATGCTTTGTGGAATACAAACCTCATACCATTGGATATTCAAGAAAACTAAAATATTGTTGCGATTGTGCAAACTGTCTTCGTACAATCGGATGTTGCTTGCACATTGCCGCCATAATTTATTACTTGTCTCACGGAAGAAACAATGGAAAAACAATAAGACCAGCGGAATTTTTGAATTTTATTTTTGGATACGAGGATACAAATCCTGTAATTAATGAAGATAGAATATTACATATTATTAATATGTTTAGGATGCTTACTACTAACTTACATGCTATGCTTCATCTATACAGAGACGAGGAACTTCGGTTAATTGTCAATTTCAGTTTATTTTTTCAGGAACGGGAATTTGTTTTGAATTTCGGTTGGCGGTATAGTATTTCGGGCGAGGTTGAGTGCATTATTGAAATAGAATTTGGAGGCAAGGTAATTAATATGGTTGACTAATGTATTTCAATGGATAGTTTTTTTGTGGAGATGGTCGTTGGTGACAAACCAAGGGACGTTAGTGATTATTCTTGATACTGATTTTGGAACATTTGTATTTGGTGGATGTTTGTTTTTTGCGGCTTTAATCCAGATGGGGCACGCCTATATTATTATGGCTGTGCTCTGTGGTAGTGAGGAGGTTTTGTTGATAATAGGTTTTAGTTGTAATTTTATTTTTACTTGACAAACTTAGTTTGTAAATGTTTCTTTCCAGTTAATTTTCGTTTTTCTGTTGAGTCCAAGATATTTAGTTGTGCTCTGTGGATGACAGATTATTTGTTTGTTGTTTAATGTGAAGGGAGTTGGAGAAGTGTAAGTTCTGATGGTAAATATTTTTACTGAAGCTGTTTTTAATGGGTTAAGTTGGATTTTAGTTTAGCGGCCCAGCTATCAATTAGACTTAGATATAATTGCATTGTGTTACGTATTTTGTACAGATCAGGTCCTGAGAAAAATAGCGCCGTGTCGTCGGCAAATTGGGGGATTATTTGGTAAATCTGGGTGATTTTGGCAATTTTAGGCGATTTAGCATTTTGTAAGGATTGAATTTTAATTCTTTACAAAAAATTCTTCTAACCGATTCACGATTAATTCGTAGTTCACCTTCATGACGTCTAGCTGACCGTTCTGGGCATCTGACTACCACTTCCATTAGCCTTTATTTCTGGTGTCGTTACACTGCGTTTCGGGCCAGGCTTCTTAGCCATTATGTTTCCTGCCGATCTGAATTTCTTCACCCATATGAGGATTGTATTGCGTCTCGGAATAGCTCCATGTCGACCAACATTGAACCGTGACCGAAACAATCGCTGCCTAGCTGTAATAGACGCATCACTTCTCTGTCACAGACAAACAATCGACGTTGCTTCTCCCATTGCTCCATAAGGACTGAGTAAATGAAATGGCGTCTTTTATAGAGCAGAACTATCCCACCACGCCCACCTCCCACCACTGCACTATCAGTTCTACGCAGTTCAAAACCGTTCCTGTCCTGTGTGTCACCCTGTACATGAAAATACGCCGAATGGGACAAAATACGAATTTTTATTTTTTTAGACATGGCGCACCAATCATAAAAATCTGAAAAAATTCCAGAAGATAGATGATTTTTAGGGCAACATTTGAGAATTTTCTCGTGCTCCCGGTGGAAAAACAACTTTCTTTAAAAAAATTCCAAAATTTTCAAATCCATTTAAAAGGTTGAATTTCGCGGCTAATAAATTTTTAAAAATTATTTTTGAATACTTCAGTAAATTTTACATAAAAAACTATTATTTTCCATGAAAATTCATGCGGCGGATTCAGTGAAAAAATAAAGTTCAAAAAAACACGTTTTTCCTTATTACGGCAGATGTGAGGGGGGCAGGAATTTAAAAGTCCATGAAAAAATGATTTTCGTGGTCACAATGCTCAGGAAAGATTCACTTTTCGATTTCAAGCGGGGGCACTTTTTACCATCTTATCCGGCTAGAGCCTTTACTTTGAGAAGTGAGTAATGTTAGCTTTTTGACCTCTAGTACATGGTGCGTTCTAAAAGTTTTAGCGTCTTTGCGGTGCTCAATATACGTATGTAAGATATCATATTGGCAGCACTTGCAGTTAATTTTAGAATACTCCTTTCAAAATTAGATATCATAACTATTAATTGTATAATATATATATATATATATTGTGACGTACCGACTACTCGGGGTCAATCGTGACTTACCCGTGAAGTGGCACGGTACAATAAATTTGTTTGTTTCAGGCAGGGCTCGGGATCTTTTTCGCGAATGTGGACCCTGGGATGTTCGGGGTACAATAAATACATACATTTTATTATACAACGACAGTTTGATGTTTATTCATCTAATATCACTATTACACTTTCGAACACTGATCCCCTATGCAATGATTACTATGTTTTGGTACCAAAACTTAATACCTTCAATGCTAGCATCATACCTGTTACCACCTGGGTCACGTCGCTTCGTTGGGGCCCGGCGCCGATGGTGGCGGCGGCTTCGGCTCCCGTCGCGTGGTCCCGGAGCCGTTCGGCCCCCAGCCGGAGATGAGTAGGCAAGTGTTCGCCCCTCACGCTGCTCCACGCGTATATTCTACACTAGTGCATCTAATTAACTTATGCTTGTCCTGACAGTCTGAACTCCAGATTTGGGTTGTAACTGATTATGCTAAACACGTTACACTATATTACTCTCTGAATCACCGGTGAAATATCGGTAACCTATACCCACGTGTTCTTGTTCTCCTCACGCGTCATCATACAGTTTCATTATGGAAAGTTCCTATACACTGAAAACCCGTCAGACACTGCTTGATCGGTCTCACAAATGATCACTGGTTCAGTCACTGTCTTGTGCACTACACATTCTATCTTTCCCCAAAACCTACGTTCGCGATGCATGTGCTCACGCTACAGGCGGGTTTCACACTCTTCGGTTTACCATACACTCTATCCGTTGACTTCCCAATGCTGTTCGGTCTGCATCACACTTCTTTAACGGTCCGAAATGTAATACTATGCAAGTCTATTTAGTTATTCAGCACTTAGGGGTACTTTTCCCCAAATAACTCGCACCGCTCGCGCACCACCTCCGTCCGCTAGCGTGGCTTCCGCTCGTCTCCCCTTCTCAACCGACTTCTCGCTGTCCTCCCCTCGTGTCTCACGCTCCACGTGACGCCCCCCTTCCCCTCCGTGTAGCCATGCTGCCTAGTTATGCTCGCGCCGTTTGTATGTTCTCTGGTTGTTTAATTTGAAATGTATCGCGTTTCTATTTAGAGGCGCGGTGCGTTTCAATATATATACACATATATATACAGGGTGAGTCACGTAACTTTAGCACCTCCTGTAACTTTTGAACGGTTGAAGATATTGCAATGCAGTTTTCACGGAAGTGAATGAGGGAATGGGGCTAATTGATATGTGTATTGATTTCTCTTTTATCACTTTCATTTTACGAGATATTTGAGGCAACTTTGTTTTTTCAAATGGAACTATACATATTTTTTCAGTCTATCATGACAAGCGTAAAAAGACAAATCCAAAGATATAAATATTGTCATATGTTAGATAAGCATTTTTTTGAGTAATTGTGATTTTTTTGCGACTAGTGTTTAACGGATATTTTCATTGTAACTGTCAGCCCCACAAGGTCACGCAGCGCTCCCCCAGCAAACGCAGGGTCTGGGAAAGGAAGGGATTTAAGCACTTGAGGATACGAAAAATATTCACAAAACTGTTGCATTTTTTCCTGAACTCTCCTTTTCATCTTAATCCATTTTCAGTAATTTGGGTTTCTTAGGGATTGAAAATACGGATTTGTCTTAAGTAGTATTTATTGAAATAAGATTATTTCTATCCCTAAGTTATTATTATATTCGTATTAACATTGAAATTGTTTGCTCAAAATATACAATATATTTTTGTACAGTTTTAATTATTTATTCTTATTGTGCTTTGTTTCAAGATCCCATTACTACGTATCTTATGAAATCCCATTAAATGGAGTTGAAGTTATAAACAATTTTATTACAATACAAACTTATGACAAATCCTTATTTTCCATCCTTTAATTCCTTCAATCAAAGAAAGACGAAAATCTGAAAATGCGGAAGGATGGAAAGCACAGTTCAGGAAAAAACTGCAATGGTTTTGTGAATATTTGGAATACTATGTTTCGTATTTTCAAATAAGATCCCTCCCCTTCCCTTCCCTTCGCCGGGCGCACGTGTGCTGGTGGAGCGCTGCCGTGACCTTGTGTGGTGGACTATTCAAAACGTCCGTTAAACCCCGGTCGCAAAAATCAAAATTAATCAAAAAAATGCTCATCGAACATATAACAAGATGTACATCATTGGATTCGTCTTTTTACGCTCGTCATGGTGGACTGAAAAAATATGTATAGTTCCATTTGAAAAAACAAAGTTACCTAAAAAATCTCGTAAAATAGAAGTGATAAAATAGAAATTAATGCACGTATCAATTAGCCCCTTTCCCTCATGCACTTCCGTTAAAACTGCATTGAAATAACTTCAACCGTTCAAAAGTTACAGGAGGTGCTAAAGTTACGTGACTCACCTGTATATAAATAGAATAATGCCATTAAATAATCAAAATTACAATTCGAAGACAGCAACGAAGAATAAAATTCACACAAATGTTCTTCAATCTCAGAATAATCAGCATACGCAAAATCATAGACCCATTGCTCACCATGATCTCCACTAATCATAAATACTAAGTAAGCAAAGAAAAGAAATAATGTCAAGTAAAATGACAAAACTTTAAGCGGTGTGCGCCTGTTCTTCGAAGATAAGTCTCGATTTCAACGATTATTTTATTTTAATGGGTGAACAGTTGCTGGAAATAAGAGGCAATAACAAAATCATAAGAATACTTGCATTTTTATTAAATAATGTTTATAGTATTCAGAAATAGATCTTTTTATATTTAATTTAGTGGGGTGAACCCACATATTTTGCCCCGAGACATCCCGGACGGAATTTGATGATATGGCTGGGAGGTCCTTGGGTTCGAGGCCCGATTGTGTCAGGATTTCAACACTAGGTAGGCCGCTAGATCAACGTCAGCCGAGATGGAGGCGAATTCTAGCGGTTGGCTGGTTTAAAACAACTCATTGCATTTTTCTTTGCAAAGATCATGTTGAGTACAGAGAAATAACCTCAAACATGCATATGTACTACATTAGCTTTGACCGAATCATTATCTCCCCTTTCTCTTTCTATCCTTCCTTCTCTCTTCTCTTCTCTTTTCTTTCTCTCTCTTTCTTTCCTTCCTTCTCTCTTCTCTTTTTCTCTCTCTCGCTTTCCTTCCTTCTCTCTTCTCTTCTCTTCACTTCTCTTTCTCTCTCTTTTATTTTTATTTATTTATTTATTTGTCAAAAAAACAGTAAAAACTGTATATGACGTGTGGGGAAAGAAATTTATCTGTGCACATTTTCTTGAGGGCCAGAATTTTATTTAAAAAAAAACGAAAACGAAAAAAATAATTTAGAAAATAATTATTTTAGAAAAATAAAGATGTTTGAAAAATGTTTTTTCCCGAGTTATAGAAAATCAATTTCAACTGTAAATGAACTACAAGCAAAAGGAGTGCTCAACAAAACGTGCGCACAGTGAAGCTACATTTACGTTCAGAAGCAAAACAAGGGGCCATCTCAGCATTTGCTCAATGGATCAGGGAAACTGGACAAAAACCTGATCGAGATGGGGGTCATTGACCCGGAAGCTGAAGTACATTACTTGTTACAGGCGTATTAAATATTTTTTTAAATGTATACAATGCAAACATAAACTAATTCATTATATATCTTTGTTTTGTTACTTTAAACATTATTTTTCTTTTTCACGATCAGTACAGTGTCTAATTGTATAGAAACAGTTTTGCAGCAGAAAAGATTTTACTTTTAACTTAAATTTGTATATCGACTTTAATTGTTTTATGTCATCTGGCAATGCGTTGTAAAGTAACGTACATGTATTGTATGTTGATTTCTTGTACTGAGCTGTTGATACTGACACTTGATGCACGTGATTTCTACGGCGTGTGTTGTAATTATAAATAGCAATATTGCATGAAAATATGTTCCCCCCGTTAAGTAGGTCATTTTTGACAAATATTACAGATTCGTAAATAAATAGACAAGGCAATGGTAGGATTCCCAGCTCAATGAAAAGAGGCTTGCAGGAACCACGTGGAAGGCATTTTTTCATTATTCGAATAATTTTCTTTTGCAATCTGAAGGTCTGAATACTACAGGATGAGCTTCCCCAGAATATTATGCCATATCTCAGGCGGGAATGCACATTTCCAAAATTAACGCAACGAGCTGCATGAAGGCTGACAGAATTTGAAAGAATTCTGAATGCATAGCATAATGAATTTAATTTAGTGTTTAATTCTGATATATGTACATTCCATTTGAGGTTTGATTGAATTGAAAGACTTAAAAATTTTGTTGCCTCAACATCAGCTAATTGCATATTGTTCATTTTCAATGGAACATGCGATTTCCGATTTGAGATGCAAAAATGCATTGAAACAGATTTTCTTTCGTTAACAATTAATTTGTTATTATTAAACCAATTTGAAACTTCTGAAATTATACTATTTACTGCTTCTTTTTTGCAAAGAACATTCGTGTCATCAGCAAACAGAACCGTTCTTCCATTTTTAATAGACGAGGGCATATCGTTTACATATAACAGAAAGAGAATAGGACCTAAGATCGAACCTTGCGGGACCCCATGCTCAATTGGCAAAGAATTGGAAATATAAGTATGTAATGTCCTTTCCTGCCAGTATGGTATTTCTACTCTTTGAGTCCGATGTTTAAGGTAAGAAGTTATCCAATCTAGGGCAATACCACGAATTCCATACGAAGGTAATTTTGAGAGCAAGATCTTATGGTCAATAACGTCAAAAGCTTTCGAGAGATCTAAGAATATTCCAATGGGTACTTCATTTTGGTCTATTGATGAAGCAACATCTTTGAGAAAAGAAAAAATGGCAGTTTCCGTAGATTTTGATTTTCTAAAACCGTGTTGTGAGTCTGAAAACGCTCTGTTTTTCCTGAGAAATGTTTCCATTCGTAAGTAGAAACGCCTTTCTAATATTTTTGAGAAAACTGACAAAAGAGAAATTGGCCGGTAATTTTGAATATCATTTTTGTTCCCTTTTTTAAAAAGTGGCTTAATTTTTGCTGTTTTGAAAATATCTGGAAATATTCCTGTACATAAAGAAGCATTGAAAATGTGAGTTAACGGATGTATAAAGGCAGGTGCACAAGTTTTTAATAAACAATCCGGAAATTCATCTAAACCAGATGAATATTTATTTTTTAGTTTACTGACTATTCTGAGGATTACGTTGGGAGAAGTTTCGGGAATAAACATCGTATCTAAAATTTTTTGGGAAGTGTAAAATGTTGAATTTTGTGATTTTAGTCCCTTCGTGAGATCAGACGCAATTCTGGAAAAGTGTTTGTTGAAGAGATTGGCAACTTTTTCCGGATTACTCGTTTCTCTTTCATTATCCTTTAAAATAACATTCTCTACAAGGTATCGAGATGATGTGGTTGTATTTTTTATGATATCCCACATTGCTTTAGTTTTGTTACTTGCGCTCAAAATGTTCTGAATATTTTTCATTATTTTTGCCTGAACTATTACTTTTCTTAAAATTCTTTTATATTCTCGGAAGTATATATGGAAACCGGGTGATACGTTATGATGTTTAGAAATAAAGTAAAGCGTACGTTTGTTTTTACACGATGTTGTAATTCCTTGTGTGATCCAAGTATTACTTTTGCTTGAAATGTTTAATTTTCTCTTTTTAAGAGGAAAGCACGCGTTAAAATGAATTGAAAGCTTGGAGAAAAATAAATTATATTTTTCATTTGTGTCAACAGCGTTATAAACTTCGTCCCATGATTCCTTCATCAAGTAGTCCGTAAATAATTTTATATTAACTTTAGTGAATGCTCTGCACATGCGTGTATTATTTATTATGTCAGTGTTTATGTTCTTAGTAATTGTAAGAATTTGTGCATCGTGGTCACTGTATCCTAGATTATTCGTTATTATTTCATATGTAGTTGTGGTTTTGTTAATTATAATTTGATCTAATGCTTTTTGTGATTTAAGCGTATTCCGTGTAGGTACATTCACTCTAATGTCTAAATTAAAACAATGAAGTAAATTGAGAAACTTCTCTTTTTCGTGGGATTCGCTCAGAAAATCAATATTGAAATCTCCACATACAACAATGGATTTAAAAGAGAGTTTACTAATTTTGTTCAGAATTATCTCTAGATTTTCCAAGAAAGTGAAATAATCTGAAGCTCGCTTTGTTGGAGGTCTGTAAATGCAAAGTAAGATAATTTTGAGCGTAGTAAGATGTACTACTGTTGTTTCAAAAACTTTTTCAACTGCATATAAATTGAATTCTGACAAGAAGGTAGAATCAATATAATTTCTTATGTAAATACACGAACCTCCGTAAGCAGGGCCCTTATTTGATTCCTTCGCTCTGAAATACGATCCTGCAAGGTAAAAGCTAGGAATTTGGAGTGTGTTTATATCATTTTGAGACAACCAATGTTCTGTAAAGCAAAAAATCATCTATTTGTCTTAGATCACATTGTAATGCTGCCTCGATAAATTCAATTTTATTTGAAAGAAATTGCACATTATGATGCATTATTCGAATCTTTTGCATGTACCTACACGGATGTTTTTCTGCTGCATCTGAATGTAGTTGCTATTTATTTATTTCATTTTTACCTCGAGTGCGTGGTCGAAGGAAGTATCGTGTCCCAGCAGTGACAAGAGGGAGGAGGGGTGGAAGAAGGAAGGAGGGGTGACAGATGTAGAGGAATGAATAGTGGGAGAGGTAATACACGGATTAGGTTCAGGGGATAAGGTAATTGGGTCCAAAGGGGTCCCAGGGGATGGAAGAGAACTAGGAGATGTGGGTGGGGATGGGTCTTGGGCAGGACACTGCCAAGTTTGTGAAATGATGTGTTTTGCAAGCTCACTACCGAGTGCATGTTTTCCGACAAGGTTCAGGTGAAGACCATGTCGGGTGAAGTGTTTTTCTGAGAGAAAGTTTAGCTTAAACAATTTAACATGTGTGTCTCTCAGATGCAGTTTCAATTGGTTGTTTGCGTGACTAATTTCTTTGCATAGTGTGGGCTTGTTGTACCAGAAGGGCAGAGTCGAGACTACAATGTTCGTGTTTTGGGCGGCACGTTGTAATTTGTCAACATGTTCTTCAGGCGTAAAGTGACCACCCAAATTAATGTCATTCTGCCCTCCTATGATAATTACAGTATCCCGTTTGGTGAGGGTTTTTGTGTGCGTGTCCAACTCACTGGTCACGTCGGCAAACCTCCCGTTAGGTTTAAACACACACATGGCAGAGAAATTGGTTGGGAGTTTCTCTCTGAGCAGGGAGGAGATTTGTCGCCCATGGCTATCTGCTAAAATGAGTACCTTTTTGATGGGCTCAGTGGGAATGTCCTTGTTTTCTTGTAAGCCAGTTTGCGCAACTCTACGTGTCTTTGTTACTTTGCGCTTGCTAGCCTGTTTGCGTTTGTTTGTGAATGGACGTGTCGATGATGGGTGGGGGTGGTGAGGATTGGGAAGGCAAGGAAACTCATTGTAGTAGTCTAATACAGAAAATCTGTTTTGAGTCGTGATTGGTGGTGGTGATTGTGTTTTTGCTTCCGCGAATGGACGGTTGGAGGTTTTTTGCGGTGTTGTCTATTGTCCAACCGTCTGTGTTTTGAACGACCTCTTCGAGCCTTCGGATATGTTCATCTAAATTACTGTTGATGTGTGTGAAGGCTTTCAGAAGATCGACTTTGAGAGAGTAGAGAGTGTATAACGATTAGTAGCCATGTCACGAATGCGTGTCAAGTGCGTGGGTAAATATGAAAATAAGTAAATAGATAATTCAGAATACTACAAAAACTACTCCCTAACTTATCTTTTAAATTTAATTGTATTAACTTATTTAAATTACGTTACGTATTTATTTAAAAATAACGGTGATCTGATTCTAATTAGTATTTAAATGTGATTAATTAAATTCAAAAAGCGTTCAGTGTGTTTAATAGATTGAAGCTGCAAACTAATAAATACAATTAGATTACTATACTTTACCTATTGAAAGGCCACGAAATTCACCACTTCCACAAATTTAAATATAAAGTTCAAGTCTTTCCGTTACTGTGGTTACGAAACTTTGAATTTTTATGTTTTCACAATTTTCACAACACTTTCACTAATAGTTTAAAACTTTACGCAAATTTCAATTAATTTACAGAGAAAATTTAATATTAATGGTCTTTACACTGTTCAAATGAACGTTTGTCCGTTACGCCGTCTTTTAAATCAGATATTTGGATTACTTGATTTGGATTACTCTCTCTTGCTTTCCTTCTCACTTCTCTTCTCTTTCTCTCTTTCTTTCCTTCTCTATTTTTCTTTTTCTCTCTCTCTCTTTCTTTCTCTCTTTCCCTTTTCCTTTTGCTTGCCAAACTACTACTTGCTCTTTCATTGTTCATTCTCCGCAGGATATTTTCGTTTTTTCCAATGCTATCTGATGAGTTCTTGCCGTTCTCATGATGTTTTTATCCGAGTCGATCGCGGAAAACACGCAAAACTATCCGACTCCGTTTATGTGGCGCCGGCAAACGGTCGAATCGTATGAGCGTTCAGAGTATATCCATTAAGTTGCTAATTTAATAATCTAGTATATGTTACGGATTAAGTCCGAAATATGGCTAATGTTAGAAGTAGCCAGTTAATTCGCGCATTACCGTGACAGTTTTAATATAACTAAATAAATGACAATGGCATTCCCATTTTGCACTTCATCCTGCTATGGCTGGCATGAGTCAAAATGCTCTAGCTAAAAGAAAGCAATTGTCAGAGTGTGAGGGGCTTGTGTGTTCTTGAGAATTAGTCTGGCATAAAATGTCGCTGGAAATTGTGACTCAGTGTTGGCACACCCGACGTTGACGCACTCTATGATAGACTTAGTGTTATTTTATTGAAATAGCAATGTCCGAATGCCGGAGTCCTGCCGCCACCTTCGACATGGGTAACAAAATGTCAACTGAGGTTTAAAGTGTCGTTAGATTACAGTAAATGGTATCGTATAAAATATATTACGATCGACACACCTTAGCCCTCACTAGCCTTAGGAACTTCTCACCAGCAACAGTCCGATATCTGTTTATCACAAATTATCCGCTATTCCTTGTCATTGTAACATACTTTACCTACCCTAGCATCCTCGTGTTGGCTAATGTGCATTTCATTCGACTAATGTTGGAAGTATTCTACGATGCTATCTCTAAATAGTACTTCATCCACCCATTTTAGACACTGAGAGCATTAGACGGCGCGAATTAGCCTCATTCAGACATTAGCCGTAACATATGCACATCTCACTATCATTAACTGCATTTTATACAACCGATATCATACTTGCACGCACTTCGCCGTATAAAAACACTCAGCATCTTCTGGTACAATGAATATACAAATCACATAGTCTATTAAATTTATTCATAATGTGTGACGGTGTAGGATATTGACTCTAACATGGGGTCTCATTGCTGCTACCAGCGCATCGCTCACAGAGACAAAATCAATTCTAGGAGAAAGAGGAACAGAAGTGTAGAGAGGATTATCAGGAACAAATCGGTTGTTGAAACTTTCCAGGCTTGAAGCGAATTCGCAGAGAAGTTAAGAAGCGCTAGTGGAACTGATATTCGTCACGAACTCGTCGAGGAAAGCGTCTTCCTATCGGAATGGTCTTCGTACCAGAGCTCATCCCGTTGGATTTTACGGCGCTGACGAAGCATTCGCGGAGTGGCGAGCGCGGGCGGCGGGAGGTGGCGCGGATATGGTGCTGCTGGCGCGCCGGCACTTGGCCTTATTTCAATCAGACGCCTGCCGGTGCGCATGGAGTCAACGGTTCAGTGTCACGGGAGCCCCCTACCCCTTCACCCTCCCGGAGATTTGACCCCTAGACCTCTCGAATGCTCGTGGATCACGCTACTCTCTACGACGGCACGCTCGCCCTTAATCAACTCGGGGAAAGTAAATTAGATTGCGGTTTCAATGAAAGTGAGTGAC
>JAHLJT010009757.1:0-16921 GCA_031308135.1 Acheta domesticus
GGTCCGCGGCAAATTTTTTGGTTGCAGATTATAGTTGTCACTTGCCTACAGCCAATTTCGGCGCTCATAATGAATTGTTATGGCTAATGGTTTTGGAGACACAGCGCGTTTCCTTGAAAGGGGCTTTCAAAATGTAAATTTTTGGGATTCGAACCCGTGTAATTTAAACTAGCCGATCCGCGGCAAATTATTTTATTAATGAATTTGTTTGCCACTTGGTTAGTGCTAATTTCGGCGCACAGTATGAATTGTTAAAGCTAATGGTTTACTAGAGAATGCGTCTATTTATTGAATGGGGCTAATTTAAGAGGTGCATATCTGGGATTCGAACCCGGGTAATTGTGTCTAATCGTTAGCGGCAAATTTTTATTACAGATTTTGTTTTTCACTAGTTTTCGGGAAATTTTGGCGTCGATTATGAGTTGTTATGTGTGATGTTTTACGGAGGACGTCCTTTTACTTCTTTGATTGCGCTCTTATATTGAACGTATCTTTAATGTTTTTAATTCTTAATATTTTCTGAAAGAATGGAGATATCAATGTGATTTCTTCATTAATCGTTTAGAAATAAAAAGCGGAGAATTTGGAGTATAATTTGGTGTGTATACGTGCATTATTAGCTGATTTATAGGTGTGGTCCTGCTAACTTCCATTGGAAGTTAGCAGGAACACTGATTTTTTGGGGAAAATGGCCCGCGGCAAATTTTTGGTTTTCACATCTTAAAAACGGCAAAATAGGCTGAATAGTAATATAATTTTGAAATCAATAAAGTTTATGTTCAATATGCTGACAGAACATTTGCATTGTAACAATGAGTTTCGGGATTGCCTGGTCCTGGAACTTCACTGATTAGTGTCTTTGAACGAAGATCGCAGAGCGACATGGGGACGATGAGATGAAATTCATGAAGCTTATCTGTAATTACAATACAATGGAAATGAGGAAACGTTTCAGAATGAGGAATTAGAGGACCTCGCTTGGTGCAAGGCGCGAATGCCATCTGAAACTCCCAGCACAACAGTGCAATTTGTATTGTAATTAGAGAGAGTGCAGGCGCAAAGTGTCACGACAGTCCCAGGAACAAAATTATGATCCCCCTGCTCAGGCTACAGGAGCACACAATGCATATGCAGTACGTATGCATTGTATCCTCAGGGTGCTTTTCCCGCATATCAAAGGAAATTTTCTATTTTTGTCAAAAGGAGTGAATGTTTTTTCACACAAAATAGCGAAACAATAGTAAAACAAAGTTCATGGTACACGGCTTCTAATGTGTCCAATATAGATCAAAGGTTTAGGTGAAAAAAATACATTATGTACTAGTTTCTCTTCACAAAATACTGTTGTTTTCTGACAATTTGCGGTTAATTTGGGGAGAAAAATTTTCTCTCAGTAAATGTGCAAGAGAAAATTCTTGAATGTTAAGATGAATTTGAAAAGAAGAAACTTATAGCAGTTTATTCTTCATCGAGCATATTATATAGTAATACAATGTTTAAGGCACGAGGAACGGAGGAGCGAGTTTTGTAAATTACATGATTGATAACAGTAATTCTGTGCGAGGAAAAAACCATACTATTTCTACAACGCAGAAACGTGCAAATCAAAAACGTTTAAAATGTAGAGAAAATATTCGAGTGGAAGAAGAGGATTGATTCATGAGTGATGTTTCCAGGCATGTTACCTGCTATTGTCATTATTTCCGTTTGTGTGGTTCATGTTTGACCGAGAGGTACCAGTAACTCATTTCACGCGGGATGGTGAGATCCAGCGCCGAACTACACGCGGGCTTGCAGGTGATATTCCCTTCCAGATATCTTCCCCAGCGAGACACCACCCCAGCGCTGGCACAAGCTCTTAGCTCTCGAATGGTCTCCATACATGTGTGCTAGACTAGCGCACTCGCGCGCGCGCGTGCGCGTGTGTGTGTATGTGTGTGTGTTGTGTGCGTGCGTGCGTGTGCGTGTGTGTGCGTGTGTGTGTGTGCGCGCGTGTGTGTGTGTGCGTGTGAAGGAAAGATCACATGCGGAACGTGGCCCGTTTATACGGAAGTACTCCAACTTTTGGCTGGAATTGCTCAAAGAAACTACGAAAAGTAAGCCGATCAGACAAGCCGACCACCAGAATTCTTCTTGGTTGAACTCGACCTGGCTATTTAGCTCGTGTCGAAAAACTTTCTCTGCTGGGACTCAAACCTTAGGACCTCTCGATCATAGTCGGTGCCAAGAGCAGCAATGCTGGCTTTGAGCTACACTCAGAGAAAGAGAGGAGGGTGAAGAGGAAGATAAATTTATTATGAAGAGGAGAAATGCATTAACTGTCAAAAAACGCGAAGGCCAAATTCATGGTCAGTGATGTTTTGCCCATTTTCTTAAAGAGAAAGATATCAAAGAAGATAGGTGGAAAACGAGAAAACGTAAGAGACTTGAAGACGGAGTCAGCAACGGTAACGAGAACTATAACGATGCTGAAAGTTATGATGACCAACTCCGACGGACACAACGACGACGGACACAACGACGACGGACACAACGACGACGGACACAACGACGACGGACACAACGACGACGGACACAACGACGACGGACACAACGACGACGGACACAACGACGACGGACACAACGACGACGGACACAACGACGACGGACACAACGACGACGGACACAACGACGACGGACACAACGACGACGGACACAACGACGAGGAACACAACGACGAGGAACACGACGGAGAAGACGAATTTAAATGACGAAGGAAGAGGTGAAGGAGAACGCAAACGTATGCTGACAACGAGACGAAAGTCGAAAATGAAGTAGACTTCAGAATAGTCTTCGAACAGAACAAAAGTCAGAGATGAAGGCGACTGTGGGGGACAGAAGTCTCTCCCCAATGTGGGTGGGGCGGCCAGCTGCGAGGAGACAGGCTGTTTAAGACGACCTTCCACGACAGAGGGCGACGGCGTTCGTCGCCGCGGCGCCGGCGGCGCCTTAAGAGGTCGTTTTAGCGAAACAATGCGAGGACGGGCGTAGCCGGGCGGGGCGGTGCTCCTGCTCAGCGTCGGGGGGGGTGGGTGACGGGAGGGAATGGGGGGGCGCGGCCGGGCTCAGAAACGAACGACTTCATCGGACTTCCTCCGACTTGGCCGTCAGAGCGGCGGGCGGGGCAGTCGCCGGAGGCCATTTGCTCCCGACTGTGTTTGTCAGCAGAAGGGCCGCCTAGTACGCCTGGAGGGATGAGCTGGACAGTGGAGGGAATTGGGGGAGTTCCGGAAGGAAACAGACGGAAGTTCTCTTCAACCATCACAGAATCCCGCAAGCCACGAAGTTTGTAAGTTCTTTTGTTTTGTTTTTCAACAAGCACTACTCTTCATGAACGAGCATTCTCAGCTTTGTGTCCGCAACTGAGCAGTAGGGGATTACCTAACTAAAACTGAATATTTTTCAATGTTAGCGAATGAAATTGAGACTGAAGTTCTGTTCAACTATGACGGAATCCTGCGCGAACACTGCGTCACATATTAATAATTCTTAATTTTTTTTAAAACAAATATGTCGAAACAATACGTATCTCAGTTTTTCGTTCAAAATTCGAATTTTAAAAGTTGTTTAATTCATAAAATGAATACTTTTAAATAAAGCTTGTGCGTCAAAAACAGAAATAACCCAGGTAAAATTAAAATTATTTATATTATTCATTATTATTATTATTCCACTACGTCACAACTAAAGATGTTATGAGTCGGCTCAAAATAAAATCTACTCCAGATTGCAACCAGGTATCTAAGGAGCAGATCTAGGGACTGTCGGTCCTCTACAATACTTTGCGCAAAATGTGGGTTATTCCAAGTAAAGCAATTTCTTGTACCGGCCAGTCTTTTGATTTACCTGGGAGTTTAGCCAAGTTCTGTACACCATGAAGGCAATCTTTGGCTCATTATTATTTTCCGAATTAATAAATTGCATACGACCCCGAATGATCCTTCACTCTCCTGCACTTATCCAAACCGAATTTCATCTTGATGTCTTCGGTGAATTTCTCCGTCACGCTAATTAGTTGCCGCATATGATTCTCATTGTCTGCATAGAGTTTCAGGTCATCCATGAAAAGAAGATGCGAGACACAAAGAAGGGTTGAGTTCCCTTTTTTAAGAGCAATGCCATAATTAGATGCATTTAGTAGAGTGGATAAAGGATTCAAGGCTAAACAGAACAATAAAGGGCTTAAAGAATCACCCTGGAAAATCCCACGGGGGATTTGTATAGTATCCGTCTGCACGGATTGTTTTCCATTAGAGAGACACAGTGTTGTATTCCATCGACTCATCACAGTTTTCAGGAAGTTTCGGACATGCGGATGGACCTTGTATACATCCAAACACTGAAGGAGCGAAGGATGGGGCACGGTGTCAAATGCTTTAGCATAATCTATGTAGCATGCGTACAAGTTTCTTTGTTTCTCAAGCACTTGCCCCATAATTACAGAATCTATAATCAGTTGCTCCTTGCATCCCTGAAATCCAGGTTTACATCCTTTCTGTTTATCCGCTAAGATATTCTGTTTCTCAATGTGATTCATCAGAAGTTGTGTAACACATGATGTTATGAGTTTGTAAAAAGTTTGAAGGCAGGTTATAAGCCTATACTTCGATGGGTCCTTTAGTGTCACCCTCCTTTGGTAACAAGTACGTTCTATCTTCAGTAAGAAAGTAAAAGTATACATTCTGAATTGTGAAGAAAAGATTGCATTATAGAAGCTATATGACGGTGAGTGCTGGTAAATGTTTTGAGCCAATAATTGTGGCAGGCCATCACTGTCCGGTTCCTTCCAGTTATGTGCCTTCTTCAAAGCTGCTTGGACAACTTCCACAGTAATGATTGGTTCATCCATTCGAGGGATATCTCGGCGTCTGTCATATTCCATTTCAATCCACGACGTATCTGGGTTTGTGAGACAGCAGATGACCAGATAGGCTTCCAAAAGTGTTTATCTGTGCTTTAGTGGGAAGCTTTGACTCTTTCATATCACTTACGACTCTCTGCTCTTTGAAAGATTCTTGTAGAATCCTTTCTGGTTTCTGATAAAAAGAGTATTCTGTGCTTCCTCATAGTTAATTCCTATTGCGTCGAAGGCGTTTTGTTAACGCCAAAAGCTTTTGTCGTAGGGTGTCAAGATGTTCTGTTATTCTTGTATTTAAGGGTTCGTACTTTGTATGAATTTTGTATTGATAAGGATGTTATCCACCCTTCTTCTCATTTTTTCTGAGGTATTTCCTTTTTGAATTGAGTGAGTCATCCCAACATCTCTTCTAATGCGTTCTATACGATTCACCAGCCGTCTTTCCATGGTGAACATTCTTTTTTTCACTTCGATCATTGTGGGTAGTTGCTACGCGGCTAAAAAGCTGGAACCGTACATCTTGAAGCCACAACCGCTGCACAATAAATTGCTGTGTGCACTTCTTCGAATGACGATCTTTGTAGATGCTGCGGCAGTACTTGTTTCATTCAAGACGGTGATAGCTCTTGCCATTTCTTCGAGCAATTTTCGTTTGGGAATGAGGTGGCGATTCAGTGGGTCAGTTCCTTCAATTCCGCAAGAGCGGCTGCAAATTCATTGCGAATCATCACTTCGTCACTACTATCATCTCGAATAATTTCGGACATGATTGTCCCATGTCATCCAGAGTTTGTTCAGCTGAGATCTCCACTGTCCTCAGATTAGTGGATTCTGAGATCAAGCATTTTTCTCACTTCTTCCTTTAGTGCTTCCAGAACTGGTATAGAAAGAAGATTCTTCTGAACAATTGCTCGACGCTGGTCTGCTATTCTTTGCTCACTAACTTCAGGGGAAGGAAGGGAACGGTGAAGGAATCTTTGATGTATTTTTGTCGTATGCCGTAGTGTCAGTCTCCATTTTTGTATGATATAGTATTCACGCATGATGAAGGTATTTATTTCTGTAGTCCACTTCATCTTTAGGCGTGGCCTGCCTGCCGCAGTGGTTTCTGGAAGCATAGATTGCTTCTCTGAGAAGCTGCGACATGCAGCTGTAAGTGGAGATGGACGGGTGCTGCTATCTTCGGCTGTAGCATATTCGGGGTTATCCCCGTACATGGCCCTCCTGTTCAGCTCCTGATCACCACCGGCTCGCATGCTGTCACCTCCAGCGTGGCTCGAAGGTTGCCCTGGCGCTCCCCACAGCGGCTTATTTCCGAAGCCTTACGACATATATTCCGTGTCTCTATATTTCTATGGGTGTGCCATCGCCCTGTTTGCCGCCAGATTTTTTCGACGTTGCCTGTCTCTCACGTGCCAAGTCCTCCGACGTAGGGCTGGACTTTGGGAGAATTATTAGATTATTGTATTATTATTATAATTAATATAATATTATTAGCTTATATTATTAGACCTCTTGCGCATGCAATTAAACAATTTCTTACAGCCAACTTTTCATGTTTCCTAAACATTTATGTTAAACTGTTATAACATTCTTCTTACTATTCTACTTAGAATAATACATTCAGTATTGTAGTTAGTTATACTTTTCTTTATACCACTTTTATTCACTTGTGACGTGAAATGATATATGGCCTTTTGCATTTCAGTTCTGACAAAATGCTGAAGAACTGAAATGTTTGCTTCCTATTTGTGAATAATGTGTAATATCTGAAGTGCACGTCGCAGTTATATCTCGGTTGCCCGTCTTGATTCCAATAATCATGTTGTTCTCATTTCAGTATCCACATTTAGATCTATGTGAACCTTCCATTTTCATTTTTGAACAAGATCAATACATATTGCATTCTTAAATTGTTTGGAAGGTTTCTTCTATTGTTGTCTGACGTCTAATGTTGACTTACGGCACAAGAATTCATGTTCGAACATTGATCGGTTTAGCGTTGAATGATATGAATAACATATGAAGTGAAAAAATTACAAAACTGAAATAAATTCACACATAGAAGTGAAGAACGGGATAGGGATGATCAACAAGGTTTTCAGGAGAGAAGTGCAATTTCAGCTTGGACCTCCTTTTTTAAAAATTTATTCTTGCTTGGCTTGAGGCCCTCAGCAGCCGTGAACGACTGGTACAGTAGGTGATTTTATTTTATAGCAGCAAGTTTGCAAGATATTTTCTTTATCGTGATTATTACATTTTCAGAAGCACTTTATATTACACGGAACGGCTAATCGCTTCCAGTCTGCTTAAGGAGGGTCAAAAATTCTCTGGGTAATTTCCTTTTCAATCGTTTATGTTGAGGGTTGTTGTTTGTCAAGTTTGAAAATGGGTAGCTGAAAGTATGCGAGAAAGTTTGTCATAGAATTTTGCGGATAGAAGGGAAAAATGTCTAGTGATAGGTGTGATACCGCGATTCTTGATGGATTTGAGAGTTTGGAAAATAGTCTACATATTTTAAATAGAGGGCTACAACAGCACATACGGTCTCGCATTATTTGTAAATTTTGGAATTTTCGATAATTCAGAGAGTTCAACAAAAATTAGAAGTGTTATTTTTATAAGCGTTCTTTCTTATTCGAGAAAACTTTGGAACAGTTTTGGAATATATTTTTAATGATTTTACTGCAAGCAAATATACGCGGAAATACCACTCGGTACTTTCGAAAAACTGTACATGAATTATTTGAATATCAATTCTTTAGAACAGAGTTCATTAAGGAAAAAAACCTCCGCGATTAATATTTCAATTTTTGAAAATAGGAAGAATTGTGCCGAAAATTAAACCTTCGCCATTTTATAAGGTATTTGCTATACTTGAGATAACAATTTACGGAAAAAATTGGAGGCGTTTTTGAAAAAGAGTTTTATAAATTTTCTGTTTCTATAAAAAATTGCACAAAAACCACGCATATTAAAACAAATATCTAATTTATACAATAATATAATTTTATAAAGTATATAAATATAAGTACATAAATTTTTGAACAGATTTCACTGAAGAAAGATCTTCTCTTCAAGATCAAAGTTTTGCCATGCAATGTTTTGCAATTTTCGAAAAACAATTCACCGAAAATAAGCGTCCTTTGCTTCATTAAAAAATTAAAGAAAAAGTTCATCCTTTTTTTATAATATAAATATTGTTTAAATTTGCCTAATCGATGGTTTCCCTATCACTTCATAGCGAATGTCGGAGTAGCATCTGATACAACAGTTCACAGATAGCACGCATCCTTCCTCCTTCCTTCTTAATCCTCTCTCTATTCTTATCTTTCGGCCAAATGACGAGCCAATTCATAATCTTCATTCATCAAGGGATAAGTTTATTTTTTTAGACTGTTAATGCCGGCTGAACTGCCGTCTTGAATCATCGAATTTCACGGGACTCCGTACCTAAAAGGCATGGGAGTTTCTCTCCTATGGTGGGCTGCCGTGTAGAGACGAAAGTTCCATGTAGCGGAAACCCAGTATACTAATCGGAGCTTAATGTCGCTATAGTGACGTCACTATGATGACGTTCAAGCTCCCGATTGGATGAAACCGTCAACAGCGATACCTGCCAGAGGCAGAGTTGAATAAACCGCAGTATACCGATCAGAACGGAAACGACCGCGGTGTCGATGGAGGTGGCTGCGACGGGGTCGAGACAGCGACGACGGAAGCGGAGGCGACGGAGTCAGCGGTGGCGGAAGGGCCGCGAAGGAGGCGGCTGCGTTGGTGGCGGGGGTGACGGAGCCGCGGGCGGAGCCACGTGGCCAGGGCGCGTGCCGGCGGCGCCGCGGGATGCAACGACAACAGAGCGCGATTGGGCGGCGCCACGCGCCAGTGTTTGCACAGCCCGCGCCAATTCGGCGCCCGCGTCGCCCTCGCGCCTCTGCGCCTGTGAGCCACGCGATCATCGCGAATTGGAACGGGGAGAGGTGGCCCAGGGCTGAAACTCGTGTCACTTTGGTCCCTCCGACCGGGAGATCCCAGCTTCGAGTCCCGACGAATGACAGGATATTCGACGCTAGTGAGATAGGTCGAATTCACTCGCATCTGGAGGAGAATTCTAGCGGCCGGCTGCTCTGATCGATAGTTTTCCGTGGTTTCTCCGATCAACACCAGGCGAATAACGGAGCAGTACCTTAACAAACGGGCCACGGACCGCCCGCGCATGCACTACACTAACACACATGTCGGGAGCTTGTTCCAGGAAGGGCAGTGCCCCATGGTGGGAGACACGAGGTTGGGGAAAATCCTGTAAGTCGACATGTAGGTCTGTAGGTCGACATCCAGAGAGAGATCACCGAGAAAAACACGCATTACACACACGGGACTAATGAGTCAATGACTTTGGCAGTTGACGGGCCCGGAATGACAAAGCAATCAATCAATCAAAAGCTGCGGATTGGAGCCAGGTTCTATTAGTGAAATAATTTTAATATTGCCCTGTGGAATTGTTCAATCAGACTTGGGACTAATAATTCTCGTAATGTGGGCTAATAATATTCTCATAATATTAATTTGTTTCACTGTTTCAATGTACATGAGTAGATGATACTATGAGGGCTATTGCTATATTCCATGCTAGAAGGAAACGCAGGTTTTTTTCTAAGGAGAGGAAGTTTAGCAAATGTCGGACGCGTCATCAAGGCCTCAAGTTCTTTTACGTTTTTTTTACGTAATTTTTTATAACGTTAAAGGCGCATTACGCGGTTTTCCTCCTTTCTGCAGGCTGATCTCCGTAACTACTGTATTCGGGGTGATGAACTTAACATAATTTTCGACTAAAGAAAATTCTTCTTAACTCGGAATCATGAATCATAACAAAACAAATTAATTCTCTGAAATTAGTTCACACCAGCTCCGCCGTCAGAGCTAGCATCGTAATTTAATTCATTTCAGAGACTATTTCACTCATGTCGCGTCGTAAGTAGCCATGCTAGCAAGGATATATTCAAATTAAACCAATCCAGAACCAATTCCAGACATCGCATAGCGAGAGTGAATTTACCGGCTAGCACAGCACTTTGAGTGATATTTAACTGGACTATTTCACGAATAAACACATTACGTGATTTGAAAGGATAATTTAAATCACAGGAATAACGAAAAAGGGAAATATTACTCAAAATTACAACCAAAAAATGAAAACCTTTCATTCAGCTCCACTTATCACTGCTCCTGAATAACTATAATCAAGTAAGTTTGAATACAGTTTATGCAGAAAATGATTCAAATATTTCAAATTTGTGTAATAAAACTTTGGAAAAACAATTATAACAAGGCTACTTAAAAGACATTTATTGAAAGCACAATCATTAAAGTTGGAGGAAGTTGTTTTCCAAGTCTTGGTCTTACGTGGAAGTATTTGAAATGGAAGATGTACAAATGAATTAGCAGCGGATTCGTCGATTTCGAATGGATGAACTCACGTGTGCACTCATTAAAGTTTTTCCTAAAATTCTTGTTTGTACTGAAGTGACCGATACAGTGTTCACTGCCGAGGTGCCGTAATCCGAAAGAAGTTCCAAAATAGCTGCCAGGTCGTTACACAGTTCAGAATATCAGTCCAAATACCAAATAGAAGTTCCAATCACAAGCAGGGTCGATCACAATGAATATCTGTATGGCTCAGTCTTTCCGGTGCGGACGCAATCTCGTAAGTGCCGGCCCGCCCGGCCGCAGCCAGCCCCGTCCCCGCCCGGGGAGGGCGAGGGGGGGAGAGGGGTGTGCACTGCCCCTCCATCCCCGCCGCAGCCACCGCCCCGGCGCTGCCGTGGCGCGCCTTCCCGCGGTGACGTGGCGCCGCCGAGGGTATGAGTGGCGGTGGGCGTACTTATGTTTTAACCGCCACTACACCCTCCGCGCCCAATTGCGACGCGTACGGTGCAAACCGTACTCTGCGTCGCAGCCTCCTCTGCGGTAGCTGCTGCTCGGGACTCTCCCGCGTGTCCCCTGGTGGCCTCCGCTCGTCTCCGGACGAACCCGCTGCTCGGGATGGCCCGTCTCCGCCACCGGGCTGCCTCCGCACCACAGCTTCCCGCTGCCCTCGTTCGCTCTCTGCCACCGCTGGTCCCGTCAGCTCTCTCCGACTGCCTCCCTGCAATGACGTTGTATCAGCGAACTGACGCATTACAGCTTCCCTGTATTCGTCCTCTGACCTCGGAGTGTGGTCGTCTACTTCCGCTTTCTCGAAGCGCGGCCTTACTTGCCCCTGATGCCTCATCACTTTCTTATGGAGCGTCCTTACCTCATACATTCTGCAACCATGTATTTTGTGCACCACGCCTGCCACCCACGCTGGTGACGCCTTGAAAGTGGTACAGAATACCTTCTCCCCCACTCTGTACTTGGGAGGGGAGCCCTGTGATGTATACTCCTCCCCCGGCTGTAACAGGGAGAGGTGGGTCCGCGGCTGGCGCCCATGAAGTAGTTCTGCCGGGCTCTTGCCATCTCGGCCCGGCAGTGCCCTATATGAAGCCAGCACCCGCAGCAAGGCCCGGTCCCTCGTGGAACCGGCCGCTCTCGCCTTACCCATGGCTGTCTTGAACGTCCTCACGAACCTCTCTGCTTCTCCGTTCGACTGAGGATGAAACGGCGGCGCACACATGTGATGAATGCCATTGGTTTTGCAGAACTTCGCGAATTCTCCGGCCGTGAACTGTGCTCCGTTGTCGGTTACCAGAGTCTCCGGCAGGCCTTCCGCCACGAAGATGCGCTCCAGCGTGTCAATGGTTGCTGCTGCTGTGGTGGACCGCATCTCCACTGCAAAAGGAAAATTGGAAAATGCATCCACCACCAGCAACCACATGGAGCCCCAAAACGGGCCCGCGAAATCCGCATGCACCCTCTCCCACGGGTGCTTCGGGGAGGGCCAGGAGACGAGGTCTTTCCTGGGGGCCCGCCTGGTTCACCTGGCACGACTCACACCTGCGATACGAGGTCTTGGATGTCCTCCGACATGCCGTCCCAGAAGCAGTATTTCCTCGCTAAACTGCTTCGTTCTAACCAGGACCCCAGTGACCCTCGTGCAGAAGCTGAAGGACCTGTTTCCTCAAGGACTTGGGCACCACCACTCGTGTCGCCTCCTCCGATGCCAACAGTAGCACTCCCGCCTTCAGAGAGAGTCTGTCCTTCTGGCCCACCATCGCGCATTACTACGCAGCAACCTGGCGGCCAACCGTGCCGCATGCAGTCCAGCACCCACCTTAGTTCCGGTCCTTCGCCGTCTCCTCCGCCACCCGCGTCGCATCCACCGGAAGGTCCTGCACCGCTTGCAGCTCCTCCAGATCTAGCTGCAAGCACTCTTCTTCCCGGCGTCGAACTCCACGTCTGGTCCAGCCGGAAGCCGTGACAGCGCGTCTGCGTTTCCATGCTGCCCTGTAGACCTGTAATGTAATGTGTAGTTGTAGTCTGACAGGAACAGTGCCCAGCGCTGCAGCTTCTTCACAGTACCCTCCGGCAGCTTCTTCCCCGGATGAAATAAGTGAACCAGGGGCTTGTGGTCGGTGGATGAGGTGAAATTTGGATCCGTAAAGAAAGTCATTAAATTTGCGTACCCCAAAGACCAAAGCTAAAGCTCCTTCTCCACTGAGCATAATTACGCTGATATTTATTCAGAGTCTTTGATGCGAACGCGATGGCCTTTCCACACCCCATTCATCTTTCTGGGAGAGCACCGCCCCCACTCCGTAGTCCGACGCGTCTGCCGCCACCGTTGTCACTGTCCCTGGCCTGAAGTGTGACAACCTGGTCGCCTTCACCAACGCCTCTTGAGTTTATCCAAAGCTTCCTGGCACGGCTGTGTCCATTGAAATTTAACCCCTTTCTTCTTTAAAGCATTTATGGCGCCGCGATCGAAGAGAACCCCTTTATAAACTTATTATAAAGATTCACCTTGCCTATCAGTGCCTGTAACTGCTTGATATCCTGAGGTGGGGGGAGGTCGAGTATGGCTTTCACATGTTCTTGGGTGGGAGCGATACCATCCTTATTCAAAACGTGTCCCAAAAATGTGACCTCATCTTTAAAGAAACTCACACTTCTCTCTGTTTACTCTCAGCCCGTTGTCCCGCAAAACGCCCAACAGCTTCCTCAGATTCTGCCTGTGCTGCTCCCTCGTGGCTCCCGTGACGATGATGTCGTCTAAATAGTTCACGCATCCCGGCAGCTGCGCAGTTACCTGTCCAGGCACCTCTGGAAGATCGCGGCTGCCGAGTTCACCCCGAAGGGCAGCCGGTTGAATCTGAACAGTCCCAAGGGCGTGTTGATAACCAAAATCTTCTTCGCCTGCTCGTCCAGGGGGATCTGAAGATAAGCATCACGCAAGTCAATTTTCGAGAAACTTACCCCTCCCGACAATTTCTGGAATAAGCCTCCCGATCTAGGGATGGGGAATGTTCTACATTAAGCTGTTCATTAACTGGGCACTTGAAGTCCCCGCACACCCGCACCCGCACCATTCTGTTTTTTTACCAACACCAGCGGCGTGGCCCATTGGCTGTGGACACCCTCGAAATGACTCCTTCGGCCTCCCATCTCCTCAATTCTGTTTCTACCTTGTCCTTGAGTGCCCACGGAACTGGCCTCGCCTTGTAAAACCGAGTTTGCAGCCGTCTTTCAAATCTAAGTGGGCTTGAAAAGTTGAACATTCTCCCAGGCCGTCCCTCAAACACTTCGGGACCTCTCTCTCAATTCTTCCAAAATGTGAATTTCCTGCTCCGCAATGACATTGAGTTCGTCTACAACTCCAAATCCTAACTTGCCAAACGAATCCAACCCAATATGTTTGTTACGTCATAACGGTCGACCACTATCACTTCCAACCTGGCTTTCTTCTGCTTGTAAGTTGCCCCCACTTCAATCTTGCCCAATGTAGTAATTGGTGTTTTCCCATACGCACTCAGACGTTTACCTACTTTCTCACACTTAGGCGCTCCCAGCTTCTGATATGTGTCCAAGTTTATAAGGGTGGCTGCCGCACCCGAGTCCACCAGAAACTGCACCTGAACTCCGGCTAATTTAATTTGCACTATCAACCGGTTGTGTCCCCGCGCGTCCAGCACCGCGTGCATTGCGTCTACATCCATTTCCTCCTCGGTCTCCCTACGCTGTGCCCGGACTTTCCTCGCGCTCCTACACACTTCCTTGATGTGGCCAACCTTGCCGCACCGAAAACACTCGGCCCTGCGAAACCTACAATCTTCCCTCGCGTGCCGCGTGGCGCAATCCCTGCACGACTTCCAAGTCCGTCCGTTTCTTTCTTTCTCTGCCACGGCCCTGCTCTTGACCCTGCCTTCACTGCCGCGGCCTCGTCTTCCCGCGCGCGAAGTATCGCTGCGCTTATCGCTATCGCTGCTACTGCCAGAATCCCTGCTGCTATGCCGCCTGTCACGCCCTTTCGCCTCGCCCGACGCCTTCTGGTCGCTCGAACTCCGCACCTGTGTTACCATTGCTGTGCTCGTCAGCTGCCGCGCCGTCTCCGCGGTCAGCTCGTGAAGTGCCGCTATCTTACGCACCTGCTCCAATGACGGGTCAGCTTCCCTAATCGCTTCTCTACGTATTTCGTCCACCGGCGTGTGCAGAATGACCATGTCTCTTATCAAAGTCTCCGCGTAGGATGCACCGCACTCCCTCTCTCCACATCGGAATTGACAGCCCTTGGCGCGCCCCACCAAATCCGTAATCCATTCTGCGTGAGTCTGACCCTCCTTCTTTCTTAACTGAAAGAACGCGTACCTGGCTGCAACTACGTGAGGCGTTTGCGAAAAATGTTTGCTCAGCTCGTCCTTCATCTCAGCCCACTGAACTTCGCTCATTTCCTTGTCCGGGAACAATTTCTTTAACAGGTTCACCGTGGGGGTGCCGACGGTACTCAAAAAGAATGACTTCCTTGTGCTAACGTCTGCCACGCCATAGCATAACGTATGCTGCTCGAACCTTTCTATGTAATCCCCCCATTGTTCTACCTCCGGGCGGAACGCCGGAAAGGGGGGAGGTGATCGCGTACCGACTGCTCGACTCACCGACTCCAACGTTCTTGCCATTGCCTCGTACCGTTTCTCCATGTCCTCCTGCCGCTTATCCATCGACGCCTGCATCAACTGCAACTGCTGCGCCGCTGCGGCCTCCTGGAGCTGCAACTGCTGCTGCAATAGCCCGACCAACTGTGTTAGGCTCCCGACCTCGCTGCTCTCTTGCTCCGTTTTCCTCGTCGCCATTTTGAAGTGACCGATACAGTGTTCACTGCCGAGGTGCCGTAATCCGAAAGAAGTTCCAAAATAGCTGCCAGGTCGTTACACAGTTCAGAATATCAGTCCAAATACCAAATAGAAGTTCCAATCACAAGCAGGGTCGATCACAATGAATATCTGTATGGCTCAGTCTTTCCGGTGCGGACGCAATCTCGTAAGTGCCGGCCCGCCCGGCCGCAGCCAGCCCCGTCCCCGCCCGGGGAGGGCGAGGGGGGGAGAGGGGTGTGCACTGCCCCTCCATCCCCGCCGCAGCCACCGCCCCGGCGCTGCCGTGGCGCGCCTTCCCGCGGTGACGTGGCGCCGCCGAGGGTATGAGTGGCGGTGGGCGTACCTATGTTTTAACCGCCACTACAGTAACGTTCCATATATTTTGATAGCATATTCTTTGTACTCTTCACCATCTAATCTTCGTATATTAATTACCAATAAACTATGTGTAAATTCATTTGTAGTTTGTGCTGTCCATTTGTATTTTATTTCTTCACAAAATTCTTGAAATTGCTTCCACGCGCTTCTCTGTTCCTTTCGCTGTTTTTCGGCACTGAATTTTTAATAATAGATTTTATTTAAGAGTTTTAAACATGACCAAAACGACACATTTTAAAATTATATTGATGCAACAGCTATTTTGGAGCTGAAACAATTGCTATCGCTATCTTAAAAGGTAAGCAAAGTTTTTACAGCGAAACTTTACTACAATGCGAACACTGTCAATGTTCGCTATTCTGTCATTAAGCTTTTACTTCTTCTGGTGACGTCGGAAGCAAATCAACGTTCTCTTCCATATTCTCTCGATATAATGTGGTGTTCTTTTGCGAAAATTATTAAAATTAGTCGCATGCTGAAAAGTTCTATCATTAACCATTGTTTCCTCGTTGCCTATTCCTAAGGATGCATTTATGATAAATATTATTTCAGTATGTAATTCATTTATGCTTTAGTTATAATTAGATCGTTGAGTTTTAATCTCTTCCCGGGAAACCCTGGATATTTCTCAAGTTCTCAATACGAGACATTTAGAACACTTAGTTCAATATCGATATAATGTAGAAAAGCACTACTTACAAGAGTAAATACCACCGTCGATTACTTTTTACTTTCTTGATTGTAAACAATTGGTAAATCTTGTTATGCTCTGTTGCAAAACGATGTTAGAGACTAGCAAATACATTTCATTTCACGGCCATTTAACAATCTCTCCGCTTGAACACCGAGGGGTCTAGAAAGCACTTCCCGTCCACAGCCAATCACTAGGTGAAAGCAAATGCTTAGGGAGCGAAGGGCCAGGGCGCGCGGCTGTGTTCCTCCTTGCAAGAGCCCTTGGCGTGGCGGCGGAAGGGCGCAAAGGCACGACGGAGCGCAAGGGTGCCCGCAGCAGACGAGAAATCGATAGCCTTCTGCCTCAGATTCGGAGGGCCCTTGCCCTTTGACCCACGTGTCGCCCTCCAGAGACATCGGACGAAGGTCGCTCCAAGGGGATGGCCTGCCTCCATTGATTTCGCGTTGGCGCGCACTTGCGATCTCTACATGGCGAAACAAGCTGGTCATGTTTTTAACCCTCCGGCGGGCGCGTCCCATCATTTCCCACCAGTAGGCCCGTGCGGCACTCAGTGCCGCATTTATCAACTTCGATTTTCACGACAATAGTTACGATATTACTTTTGTTATTGAATATGAAGGAAATATTATTTATTTATTTTTTTTTATACATTTTATTTCATAATAA
>JAHLJT010009757.1:17921-28170 GCA_031308135.1 Acheta domesticus
TAAGAAATATCATAATCTACATTTCACCTTTCTCCTTTATGGCCATGATGGTGAAACAACCAATGTCACGAAATTACCATTACACGAGATGACAATATATGTACATATATATATATAATATATATATATATATATCTATATATATGATATACTAACTAGCTAATTTAAAGAACAATTCAATGCAAAACATGATATATTTTGATTACACAATATTTATTAAAATAATTACAATAATTATTGATACTAATTAACAGGCTTTATTATGACGGAAGGAAGATAACTAAAAGCGGGTTGACCTCACCAGTAACGACGCTAATAAAATGATACACTAACTCCACCATCGTCTCGCTTAAGTTGCTGTATTCAAAGAGTGAGTAAGGTGTAGATTAATTATGAATAAACATTGGACAGTAATATAATTTTGAAATCAATAAAGTTTATGTTCAATATGCTGACAGAACATTTGCATTGTAACAATGAGTTTCGGGATTGCCTTGTTCCTGGAACTTCAACTGATTAGTGTCTTTGAACGAAGATCGCAGAGCGACATGGGGACGATGAGATGAAATTCATGAAGCTTATCTGTAATTACAATACAATGGAAATGAGGAAACGTTTCAGAATGAGGAATTAGAGGACCTCGCATTGGTGCAAGGCGCGAATGCCATCTGAAACTCCCAGCTACAACAGTGCAATTTGTATTGTAATTAGAGAGAGTGCAGGCGCAAAGTGTCACGACAGTCCCAGGAACAAAATTATGATCCCCCTGCTCAGGCTACAGGAGCACACAATGCATATGCAGTACGTATGCATTGTATCCTCAGGGTGCTTTTTCCGCATATCAAAGGAAATTTTCTATTTTTGTCAAAAGGAGTGAATGTTTTTTCAGACAAAATAGCGAAACAATAGTAAAACAAAGTTCATGGTACACGGCTTTTAATGTGTCCAATATAGATCAAAGGTTTAGGTGAAAAAAATACATTATGTACTAGTTTCTCTTCACAAACTACTCTTGTTTTCTGACAATTTTGCGGTTAATTTGGGGAGAAAAATTTTCTATCAGTAAATGTGCAAGAGAAAATTCTTGAATGTTAAGATGAATTTGATAAGAAGAAACTTATAGCAGTTTATTCTTCAACGAGCATATTATATTGTAATACAATGTTTAAGGCACGAGGAACGGAGGAGCGAGTTTTGTGAATTCTATGATTGAATATCAGTAATTCTGTGCTAGGAGAAAACCATACTATTTCTACAACGTAGAAAACGTGCAAATCAAAAACGTTTAAAATGTAGAGGAAATATACGAGTGGAAGAAGAGGATTGATTCATAAGTGATGTTTCCAGGCATGTTACCTGCTATTGTCATTATTTCCGTTTGTGTGGTTCATGTTGACCGAGAGGTACCAGTAACTCATTTCACGCTGGATGGTGAGATCCAGCGCCGAACTACACGCGGGCTTGCCGGTGATATTCCCTTCCAGATATCTTCCCCAGCGAGACAGCACCCTAGCGCTGGCACAAGCTCTTAGTTCTCGAATGGTCTCCATAGATGTGTGCTAGACTAGCGCACTCGCGCGCGCGCGTGCGTGTGTGTATGTGTGTGGTGTGTGTGTGTGTGTGCGCGCGTGCGTGTGCGTGTGTGTGTGTGTGTGCGCGTGCGTGTGTGTGTGCGTGTGTGTGTGTGTGCGCGTGCGTGTGCGTGTGTGTGCGCGCGCGCGTGTGTGTGTGTGTGTGCGTGTGAAGGAAAGATCACATGCGGAACAGGCCCGTTTATCACGGAAGTACTCCAACTTTTGGCTGGAATTGCTCAAGAACAACTACGGAAAAGTAAGCCGATCAGAGAAGCCTACCACCAGAAATCTCCTTGGTTGAACTCGACCTGGCTATTTAGCTCGTGTCGAAAAAACTTTCTCTGTTGGGACTCAAACCTTAGGACCTCTGGATCATAGTCGGTGCAAAGAAGCAGCAATGCTGGCTTTGAGCTACACTCAGAGAAAGAGAGGAGGGTGAAGAGGAAGATAAATTTATTATGAAGAAGAGAAATGCATTAACTGTCAAACACGCGAAGGCCAAATTCATGGTCAGTGATGTTTGCCCATTTTCTTAAAGAGAAAGATATCAAAGAAGATAGGTGGAAAACGAGAAAACTTAAGAGACATGAAGACGGAGTCAGCAACGGTAACGAGAACTATAACGATGCCGAAAGTTATGATGACCAACTCCGACGGACACAACTCCGACGGACACAACTCCGACGAACACAACTCCGACGGACACAACTCCGACGGACACAACTCCGACGGATACAACTCCGACGGACACAACTCCGACGGCACAACTCCGACGGACACAACTCCGACGGACACAACTCCGACGGACACAACTCCGACGGACACAACTCCGACGGACACAACTCCGACGGACACAACTCCGACGGACACAACTCCGACGGACACAACTCCGACGGACACCAACTCCGACGGACACACACTCCGACAGACACAACTCCGACGGACACAACTCCGACAGACACAACTCCGACGGACACAACTCCGACGGACACAACGACGACGGACACAACGACGACGGACACAACGACGACGGACACAACGACGACGGACACAACGACGACGGATACAACGACGAGGAACACGACCGGAGAAGACGATTGATGACGAAGGAAGAGGTGAAGGAGAACGCAAACGTATGCTGACAACGAGACGAAAGTCGAAAATGAAGTAGACTTTCAGAATAGCTCTTCGAACAGAACAAAAGTCAGAGATGAAGGAGACTGTGGGGACAGAAGTCTCTCCCAAAGGTGGGTGGGGCGGCAGCTGCGAGGAGACAGGCTGTTAAGACGACCTTCCACGACAGAGGCGACGGCGTCTCGTCGCCGCGGCGCCGGCGGCGCCTTAAGAGGTCGTTTAGCGAAACAATGCGAGGACGGGCGGAGCGGGGCGGGTGGCGCTCCTTCTCAGCTTCGGGGGGGGGTGGACGGGAGGGAATGGGGGGGCGCGGCCGGGTCAGAAACGAACGACTTCATCGGACTTCCTCCGACTTGGCCGTCAGAGCGGCGGGCGGGGCAGTCGCCGGAGGCCATTTGCTCCGACTGTGTTTGTCAGCAGAGGGCCGCCTAGTACGCCTGGAGGGATGAGCTGGCAGTGGAGGGAATTGGGGGAGTTCCGGAAGGAAACAGACGGAAGTCTCTCTTCAACCCATCACAGAATCCAGCAAGCACGAAGTTTGTAAGTTCTTTTGTTTTGTTTTTTCAACAAGCACTACATTTTATGAACGAACATTTCCCAGCTTTGTGTCCGCAACTGAACAGTAGGGGATTACCTAACTAAAACTGAACATTTTCAATGTTAGGGAATGAAACTGAGACTGAAGTTCTGTTCAACTATGATGGAATCCTGCGCAAACACTGAGTCACGTATCAATAATTTTTAATGTTTTTTTAAACAAATATATCGAAACAACACATATCTCAGTTTTTCGTTCGAAATTCGAAATTTTAACAGTTGTTTAATCCATAAAATGAATACTTTAACTAAAGCTTGTGCGTCAAAAACAGAAATACTACTATACAAGCGAACCAGGTAAATTAAAATTATTATTATTATTAGTCCACTACATCATACCTAAAGATGTAATAAGCTGGCTCAAAATAAAATCCACTCCAGGTTGCAACCAGGTATCAAAGGAGCAGATCTAGGGACTGTCGGTGCCTTACAATACTTAGCGCAATATGTGGGTTGTTCCCAAGTAAAGCAATTTCTTGCACTGGCCAGTCTTTTGATTTACCTGGGAGTTTAGCCAAATTCTTACACAAATTTTGCGGAACAAATCTCAGAGCTTTGATGACCGTCGGTACGACCTGTGCTATTACGCCCCAAATTCGGCTGATCTCGATTTCCAAACTCTTGTATTTAAGACGTTTCTCTGCCTCCTTAGTTACGACGTTTTGATCGCAAGGTACAGCAATATCGACAAGTAAACACGATTTTGTCTCCAAATCCCGGATAACTATATCCGGTTTGTTTGCCGCTATCGTGCGATCAGTTTGGATTTGTTGGTCGTACAATATCGTACACAATCCAAAAGACTTCACCGGCTTTGGTGAGTGTTCGTACCACTTGGGGCATGTGTTTGGAACTTCGAGGGCGGTACAGATCTGCCAGTAGAGGTAGCTACACACCCTGTCGTGTCTTTTCAAGTATTCGTTCTTTGCTAGGATTGGACAAGCTGAGACAATATGATCAATGGTTTCTACGTGTTCCTGGCAAATGCGGGATTTATCTTGGGAATTTATTATACTATTATTATTATTATTATTAATGTTATTATTAGCCCGTTTAATCCGTATTAGGGCCTCTTGCGCAGGGCAAGAAGGCTTACATTATAAAGTTAGTTCTGGAACAGCCACCTTGGGGACTTTTCATGGATAACTCATTCAACTAATGAATTTATATTAAACACTGTTAAAATTTTCTTACTATTCTACTTAGAATAAATACATTCAGTATTGATAGTTTGTTATACTTTTCTTTATACTACTTTTATTCACTTGTGACGTAAAATGATGGCCTTTTGCATTTCAGTTCTGACAAAATGCTAAAGAATGAAACGTTTGCTTCCTATTTGTGAATAATGTGAAATATCTTGAAGTCACGTCGCATTATGTCTCGGTTGCCCGTCTTGATTCCAATAATCATGTTTTCTCATTTCAGTATCCACATTTAGATCCATGTGAACATTCCATTTGTTTATTTTCATTTTTGAACAAGAACAATACATATTCCATTTCTTTAAATTGTGTGGAAGGTTTCTTCTATTGTTGTTTAACGTCTAATGTTGACTTGTGGCACAATAATTCATGTTCGAACATTGATCGTTTTAGAGTTCAATGATATGAATAAGATATGAATTGAAAAATTACAAAATTGAAATAAATTCACACATAGAAGTGAAGAACGGGATAGGGATGATCAACAAGATTTTCAGGAGAGAAGTGCAATTTCAGCTTGGACCTCGTTTTTTTTGTTGAAATAGTATACATATTTTAAATAGAGGAGCTACAACAGCACATACCGTCTCGCATTATTTGCAAATTTTGTAATTTCGAAAATTCAGAGAGTTCAACAAAAATTAGAAGTGTCATTTTATAAGCGTTCTTTTCTTAATTCGAGAAAACATTACAGAAAACTTGGAACAGTTTTGGGAAATATACTTTTAATTGATTTTACTTCAAGCAAAATTACGCGAAAACCACTCGTACTTCGAAAAACTGTACATGAAGTTATTTGAATATCTATTTTTAGAACAGAGTTCATTAACCCTGCAGTGGTAACGTGACTTTTTGAAACAAAAGTGGTATCGTGAGGTGTCTCCAGACCCCCACACTCTTTTTATGATATATGCTAAATTATTAAAAAATAAATTAATATAATATTCTTCTTATATTATTAACAACTTTGCATGCAATTAAACAATTTATTAAGAATTTAGTTCCTAAACAACTCTGAGAATTCATCAGGAAAGCATCTAATATTTGGAGTTACTTTTTCTACCGGTCTGCGCGTGTTGTCACATCCAAGCCCATGTTTCGTAGCAAAAATTGAAATCTTTTCAAATTCAAAGTACAATGGAAAATTTCAATACCCATATTATCCACATTCCACAATTCAGCAAGATTTTGGTGCCCTGATTTCACAGATCCAGCCAAAATACGTAGCACAATTACTGCCTTCATTTCCTCTTTGTCAGTCTTATACGTGCTGCGATCATTTTTATTCCTCTCTAAATCCATTTCATTTTTGATGTTGGGGGATTCTGTAATTCTCTCAATCATATCCAAATCAATAAACAAAGAAAACATTATCCTGGTCTTTTGGAATTGCGTGCAGACTTGCTTTTTCCTGGGCGGTGAGTAAACGATGTTCTGTTCCCGCTTTCAGCAAAAGTTGGCGTATTCTTCACTCCTTTCTTAACATATAAAGTGACCTCAAATGTTAGTAGTACTTCAGTACTACTTCCTAACGTAAAAATACAGCATGCAATACGTTCCCCAAACTAATAGAATGTACGAGACTGAAGACACTTTTGCTAACGTAGAAGGTAACGCGGGAGTCTCTGGGCACCCCAAACAAAACAATAGCTTGCTACACGGATAAACTCACTAAACTGGCAAACTGAGAGCACACTAAATATCTTGATACAAAAAGAGAAAGGTACTAAAGCAATGGTCAGGGTAGCCAACATGGGTATCACAACAAGCGGAAGAAAGGATCGTGGGGGGTCCCACAGACCCCCGCGTTACCACTCCCGGGTTAAGAAAAAAACCTCCGCGATTAATATTTCAATTTTTGAAAATAGGAAGAATTTGTGCCGAAAATTAAACCTTCGCCATTTTATAATGTATTTTGCTATACTTGAGATAACAATTTACGGAAAAAAATTGGGAGGCGTTTTTGAAAAAAACAATTATAAATTATCTGTTTCAATTAAAAATTGCACAAAAACCACGCATATTAAAACAAATATCTAATTTATACAAGAATATAATTTTATATAGTATATAAATATAAGTACATAATTTTTTGAACAGATTTCACTGAAGAAAGATCTTTCTCTTCAAGATCGAAGTTTTGCCATGCAAATGTTTTGCAATTTTCGAAAACAACCAAAATTCACCGAAAATAAGCGTCCTTTGCTTCATTAAAAAATTAAAGAAAAAGTTCAAATCCTTTTTTTATTAATATAAATATTGTTTAAATTGCCTAATCGATGGTTTCCCTGATCACTTCATAGCGAATGTCGGAGTAGCATCTGATACAACAGTTCACAGATTGAACGCAATCCTTCCGTCTTCCTTCTTAATCCTCTCTCTATTCTTATCTTTCGGCCAAATGACGAGCCAATTCATAATCTTCATTCATCAAGGGATAAGTTTAATATTTTTAGACTGTTAATGCCGTCTGAACTGCCGTCTTGAATCATCGAATTTCACGGGACTACGTACCTAAAAGGCATGGGAGTTTCTCTCCTATGGTGGGCTGCCGTGTAGAGACGAAAGTTCCATGTAGCGGAAACCCAGTATACTAATCGGGAGCTTAATGTCGCTATAGTGACGTCACTATGATGACGTTCAAGCTCCGGATTGGATGAAACCGTGAACAGCAGATACCTGCCAGTAGATTAAATCGCAGTATACCGATCAGAGCGGAAACGACCGCGGTGTCGATGGAGGTGGCTGCGACGGGGTCGAGACAGCGACGACGGAAGCGGAGGCGACGGAGTCAGCGGTGGCGGAAGGGCCGGCGAAGGAGGCGGCTGCGTTGGTGGCGGGGGTGACGGAGCCGCGGGCGGAGCCACGTGGCCCAGGGCGCGTGCGGCGGCGCCGCGGGATGCAACGACAACAGAGCGCGATTGAGCGGCGCCACGCGCCAGTGTTTGCACAGCCCGCGCCCAATTCGGCGCCCGCGTCGCCCTCGCGCCTCTGCGCCTGTGGGAGCCACGCGATCATCGCGAATTGGAACGGGGAGAGGTGGCCCAGGGCTGAAACTCGTGTCACTTTGGTCCCTCCGACCGGGAGATCCCAGCTTCGAGTCCCGACGAATGACAGGATATTCGACGCTAGTGAGATAGGTCGAATTCACTCGCTATCTGGAGGAGAATTCTAGCGGCCGGCTGCTCTGATCGATAGTTTTCCGTGGTTTCTCCGATCAACACCAGGCGAATAACGGAGCAGTACCTTAACAAACGGGCCACGGACCGCCCGCGCATGCACTACACTAACACACATGTCGGGAGCTTGTTCCAGGAAGGGCAGTGCCCCATGGTGGGAGACACGAGGTTGGGGAAAATCCTGTAAGTCAACATGTAGGTCTGTAGGTCGACATCCAGAGAGAGATCACCGAGAAAAAACACGCATTACACACACGGGACTAATGAGTCAATGACCTGGCAGTTGACGGGCCCGGAATGACTAAGCAATCAATCAATCAAAAGCTGCGGATTGGAGCCAGGTTCTATTAGTGAAATGAATTTTAATATTGACCTGTAGAATTGTTCAATCAGGCCTTGGGACTAATAATTCTCGTAATGTGGGGCTAATAATATTCTCATAATATTAATTTGTTTTCACCGTTTTCAATGTACATGAGTAGATACTATGAGAGCCTGTTGCCATATTCCATGCTAGAAGGAAAACGCAGGTTTTTTCTAGGGAGAGGAAAGTTTAGCAAATGTAACTCGGAGGCGTCATCAAGGCCTCAAGTTCTTTACGTTTTTACGTACTGTATTTTATAACGTTAAAGGCGACACTACGCCGGTTTTCCTTCCTTTCTGCCGGCTGATCTCCGTAACTACTGCATTCGTGGTGATGAAACTTAACATAATCTTTTGACTAAAGAGAATTCTTCTTAGTATCGGTAATCAAGAATCATAACAAAACAAATTAATTTTCTGAAATTAGTTCACGCCGGCTCCGCCGTCAGAGCTAGCATCATAATTTAATTCATTTCAGGAGACTATTTCACTCATGTCTGTCCGCGTCGTAAGTAGCCAATGCTAAGCAATGATATATTCAAATTAAACCAATCCCAGATGTTTATCGCCATCAGCTTGTTTAACTTTTTTTATCATAAGTAATATCACGAGAAGTGCTGTGATAGCCGGTAAATTCACGACTCGCATAGCGAGGAGTGAATTTACCGGCTAGCACAGCACTTTGAGTGATATTTAGTGTGACTACTTCACGAATAAACACATTACATGATTTGAAAGGATAATTTAAATCACAGGAATAATGAAAAAGGAAAAAATTACTCAAAATTACAACCAAAAAATGAAAACCTTTCATTCAGCTCCAACTTATCACTGCCTCCAGGAATAACGTATAATCAAGTAACATTTGAATAACAGTTTAATGCAGAAAATTATTTCAAATATGTTCAAACTTTTATGGTAATAAAACTTTCGAAAAACAATAATAACAAGACTACTTAAAATAACATTTATTAAAGTATTTTCCTGAATAATTCTTGTTGTAACGTTCCATATAGTTTTGATAGCATATTCTTTGTACTCTTCAACATCTAATCTTCGTATATTAATTACCAATATACTATTTGTAAATTCCTCATTTGTAGTTTGTGCTGTCCATTTGTATTTTTTTTCGTCACAAAATTCTTGAAATTGCTTCCACACGCTTTCTCTGTTCCTTTCGCTGTTTTTCGGCACTGAATTTTTAATAATAGATTTTATTTAAGAGTTTTAAACATGACCAAAACGACACATTTTAAATTATATTGATGCACACAAGCTGAAACAATTTCTATCGCTATCTTAAAAAGGTAAAGTTTTTACAGCGAAAACTTTACTACAATGCGAACACTGTCAATGTTCGCTATTCTGCCATTAAGCTTTTACTTCTTCTGGTGACGTCGGAAGCAGATCGAACGTTCTCTTGCATATTCTCTCGACATAATGGGGTGTTCGTTTTTCGAAATTATTAAAATTAGTCACATGCCGAAAAGTTCTATCATTAACCATTGTTTCATCTGTTGCCTATTCCTAAGGATGCATTTATGATAAATATTATTTCAGTATGTAATTCATTTATGAATTTAGTTATCATTTAGATCCTTGAGTTTTACTCTCTGCCCGGGAAACCCTGGATATTTTCTCAAGTTCTCAAATACGAGACATTTAGAACACTTAGTTCAATATCAATATAATGTAGAAAGTGGTACTTACAAGAGTTCAATTCGACGAGTGGTACTTACAAGAGTAAATACCACCCGTCGAATTACTTTTTACTTTCTTGATTGTAAACAATTGGTAAATCTTGTTATGCTCTGTTGCAAAACGATGTTAGAGACTAGCAAATACATTTCATTTCACGGCCATTTAACAATCTCTCCGCTTGAACAACCGAGGGGTCTAGAAAGCACTTCCCGTCCACAGCCAACCACCTAGGTGGAAAGCAAATGCTTAGGGAGCGAAGGGCCAGGGCGCGCGGCTGTGTTCGCTCCTTGGCAAGAGCCCTTGGCGTGGCGGCGGAAGGGCGCAAAGGCACGACGGAGCGCAAGGGTGCCCGCAGCAGCCGAGAAATCGATCGCCTTCTGCCTCAGATTCGGAGGGCCCTTGCCCTTCGACCCACGTGTCGCCCTCCAGAGACATCGGACGAAGGTCGCTCCAAGGGGATGGCCCTGCCTCCCTTTGATTTCGCGTTGGCGCGCAC
>JAHLJT010009759.1:0-27771 GCA_031308135.1 Acheta domesticus
TATTTGTAGTTCTCATCCCCAGTTAGAGCTTTTTTGCGTTTAGATCTCCAATGAGTAAGACGGGGGAGTTAAGTTGAAATAGTGAGTTCAATATTTGTATCTTGTATTTTTGCTTGTGGTGATTTGTATGCTGCAATCAGGGTTAATAGTCTATTGTTTAAAGGAAATTTAATTGCTGCTGTTTCTAATCCAGGCGTATTTGGGGAGATTTACTTGTATATATGGAACAGTTCTTTCTATAAGAATCATGACTCCTCTCCGTTGCTGTTTAGGTCTGTCGGTTCTAAGTATATTGTAACCCGGCATGTTAAAAACAATATTACTTTTAAGATGGGATTCCGTTATGCAGGCTATTTTTATTTGTTTTGCTTTCAGGAAATAATTAAGTTCGTGTTTTTTTATTGGTTACGCCATTTGCATTCCAATTTATTAGATTTATATTACTAAGGTGCTGTACTGCCATTATTAATATTATTAAAATACGCTGAGAATGAGTTTTGAATGTTGCTAATGATTGATGGAATGATAGTGTTTATTTATATTGATTATGTAGGTTGTGATGGAGTTGACTAGTGAATGCACGAAGGAGTTATTATTTTGGGTTAGGAATATGGTTAATTGGTTGCGCCGAGTTTTGATTATAATGCAATATGTGGAGATCTTGTAGGCTGATTGGTCTCATGGGTGAAGTTTGGAATAGGACTGTTTGATTGAAGACCTGGGAAGTTGTGGATGGAGAGTCGAGGCGGAGGTGGCCTGCTTTTATTTTCTTTGGTTTAGCATTCCTTTCTTGTGCATTTGTGTTGGGGGGTTCTATTAGTTTTCTGTAGTACGGACATTCGGCAGTTCGTATGTCCGCACGGTGGGGCCCTTGCATTTCCTACAAACAGGTACTTGTTTCCCGTTGGGGACAATTTACAAGAGTAGTGAGTTTTCTGCACAGTAAATACAAGAAATTGTGTGGTTACAGTTGTTCCTGGTGTGCCCAAAAGTCAGACATCGTAGACATTGAACAGGACCTTTGTTTTTTCGTCTTTTTTCAGGTTTAACACTCAAATTACAAATTTGTTTTAATTTGGAGAACTGATTCAATGCTGTGTCGGCCGATCGAATTCAGCGGCTACCACAGGTATGGGAATGTTGTTTTTATATAGTCTTGTGACACTAATTAATGACGAACATTTTTCCTTCAGATCTTCGTATATTTCTTCTTGGGTTATTGATATGTGTAAGTTTTTGAACACTATTGAAAACTTCTTGTTAGCGGGGTCTTTGTAAGTGTGGAATCTCCTGTTGGTGTTGATTAAATATTTGATAGCATTTCTGAAATCTATTATGGTTCTGAACATAAGTTTAATTCGATTGTTTTAATATCTGTGGTGAACTGATTAGTTATTTTAGATTTTATTTCCCTGTTGAATTCTGAAATGCTCTCTATATCGTTAACGTATATAGGAGGAATTTTAACATTTTCATTTTCTTGATTCGGGGTTTCGTTTACGTAGTTGAACCTAGTTTCTGTATTCAGTTTTCTAGCTAGTGGTGCGTATCTGTTTTCTAGTTGGCACTGAGTAAACATAGTCTGAGCTATTTAAAGATTTTTTATGCGGTTAACGAGTCAGTACTACTATCATTTAAACTTCTTTTTCCACTGTTGTTCATGAAGATTACATTGCTGCTACCGTTACTGGAAGTCATTTGAACAATTTGGCCATGGGCGAGGCCGCTGGCTACGTCATGGTTACTAACCTCGGATATGCCGTTACCGGCATTGTTTCACGACTGGTGTTCGGTTCCCTGCTGATAGCTGTCACTACCCACGAATTGATCGGGTGGAGTTAGCTGCAGCTCACGGATCCGTTGCTGTTCTTCTGCTTCTAAATGTTCCTCTCGATGATTCTGCACTACGCTGGGTGATGTGTCCATGGCGTTCGTGTTGTACACGGCCGCCATGGCTTCGCGCGATGCTCTGGCTAGGCCAGGGCCGAGCGGCGCTGCACTGTTTACTAATTATTAGAAATAATTAGAATTGCTGTGTTCGGCGCACTGGTACAATACACTTTTCACTGTCAACTAATGCTTTAGAACTTTAAATGAAATAACTTGCACTTGTCGAGACAGTACTTTAATTTTTCGCCGTTACTGAGCAGAGCGGAGCCTCGATGTGTACCCTACCCGCTGCTCGGAGCGAACTGTTTTTTTAAAAATACTTAGAAATTTGAAGGAGTTGGTTTCGAACGCCTTACCCATTGATTGCTAAGCGAGCGCCTTAGTAATTGCGCTACGCTTCTACACTAACCGGGTCGCGGCAAATTTCTTTGATTACAGATGATAGTTGTGACTTGCCCACAGGTAATTTTGGCGCAAGGCGGAATTGTTAAGGTCAATGATTTAGGAGATACGGCGCACTTTTCTTGAAAGAGGCCGTTCGAAAAGGTACATTTTTGATATTTTGAACCCAGAAAACTGTAACTAACCGGTTCATGGCAAATTATTTGCTTCCAGATTGTAGTTGGTACTTACTGACCGCATCATTCGGTGCAGAGCGAGAATTGTTAAGGTCAATTGTTTACGTGACACGGCAGGCTTTTCTCGAAAGAGGCCGTTCGAAAAGGTACATTTTTGATATTTTGAACCCGGGAAACTGTAACTAACTGGTTCGCGGCAAATTATTTGAGTACATATTGTAGTTGGCACTTACTGACAGCATCATTCGGTACACAGCGGGAATTGATAAGGTCAATGGTTTAGGAGATACGGCGCACTTTTCTTGAAAGAGGCCGTTCGAAAAGGTACATTTTTGATATTTTGAACCCAGGAAACTGTAACTAACCGGTCCATGGCAAATTATTTGCTTTCAGATTGTAGTTGGCACTTACTGACCGCATCATTCGGTGCAGAGCGAGAATTGTTAAGGTCAATTGTTTACGTGACACGGCAGGCTTTTCTCGAAAGAGGCCGTTCGAAAAGGGTACATTTTTGATATTTGAACCCGGGAAACAGTAACTAAGTTGTTCGCGGCAAATTATTTGAGTACATATTGTAGTTGGCACTTACTGACAGCATCATTCGGTACAGAGCGGGAATTGTTAAGGTCAATGGTTTAGGAGATACGGCGCACTTTTCTTGAAAGAGGCCGTTCGAAAAAGGTACATTTTTGATATTTTGAGCCCGGGAAACAGTAACTAAGTGGTTCGCGGCAAATTATTTGAGTACATATTGTAGTTGGCACTTACTGACAGCAGCATTCGGTGCAGAGCGGGAATTGTTAAGGTCAATGATTTAGGAGATACGGCGCACTATTCTAGAAAGAGGCCGTTCGAAGAGGGATATTTTTGGAATTTGAAACCCAAGAAACAGTCACTAACCGGTTCGCGGCAAATTTTTGATTACAGATTATTGTTGGCACATACAGCGGATTTCGGCGCAGAACGTGAATCGTTAAGGTTAATGGTTTAGGAGATACGGCGCACTTTTCTAGAAAGGCGCCGATCGAAGTGATACATTTTTGGAAATAAAAACTCAAGAAACAGTCACTAACCGGTTCGCGGCAAATTTTTTGATTACAGATTATTGTTGGCACATGATCACAGCGAGATTTCGGCGCAGAACGTGAATCGTTAAGGTTAATGGTTTAGAAGATACGGCGCACTTTTCTAGAAAGGCGCCGATCGAAGGTATACATTTTGGAAATAAAAACTCAGGAAACAGTCACTAACCGGTTCGCGGCAAATTTTTTGATTACAGATTATTGTTGGCACATGCTCACAGCAGATTTCGGCGCAGAACGTGAATCGTTAAGGTTAATGCTTTAGGAGATACGGCGCACTATTCTAGAAAGAGGCCGTTCGATGAGGGATATTTTTGGATTTTGAAACCCAAGAAAGATCCTAACCGGTTCGCGGCAAATTTTTTGATTACAGATTATTGTTGGCACATGCTCACAGCAGATTTCGGCGCAGAACGTGAATCGTTAAGGTTAATGGTTTAGGAGATACGGTGCACTTTTTTAGGAAGGCGCCGATCGAAGTGATACACTTTTTGGAAATAAAAAACTCAGAAACCGTCACTAACCGGTTCGCGGCAAATTTTTGATTACAGATTATAGTTGGCACATGCTCACAGAAGATTTCGGCGCAGAATGTGAATCGTTAAAGTTAATGGTTTTAGGAGATACGGCGCACTTTTCTAGAAAGGCGCCGATCGAAGTGATAAATTTTTGGAATAAAACTCAAGAAACAGTCACTAACCGGTTAGCGGCAATTTTTTGATTACAGATAATAGTTTTACACTTTCATGCAGCTAATATTCGGCGCTCATACTGAATTGTTATGGCTAATGGTTTTGGAGACACCGCGCGTTTCTTTGAGAGGGGCTTTCAAAATATAAGTTTTGGGGGATTCGAACCCGGGTAATTTAACTAGCCGATCCGCGACAAATTATTTTATTAATGATTATGTTTGCCACTTGGTTGGTGCTAATTTCGGCGCACAGTATGAATGGTTAAAGCTAATGGTTTACTAGAGAATGCGTCTATATTATTGAATGGGGCTAATTTAAGAGGTGCATATCTGGGATTAGATACCCGGGTAGTTGTGTCTAACCGGTTGGCGGCGAATTTTTTTATTACAGATTTTGTTTTCACTAGTTTTTGGGAAATTTTGGCGTCGATTATGAGTTGTTATGTGTGATTTTGTACGGGGGACGTCCTTTTACTTCTTTGATTGCGCTCTTATATTGCACGTATCTTAATGTTTTTTTAATTCTTAATATTTTTGAAATAATGGAGATATCAATTTTTGGTTTTCACATCTTACAAGCGGCAAAATAGCTGAACATTATGGGCTATGCAGTTTTTGTGATCGGATGAAATGGACCTGCTAACTTCCATTGGAAGTTAGCAGGACCACTGATTTTTGGGGGAAAAATGGCTCGCGGCAAATTTTTGGTTTTCGCATCTCAAAAACGGCAAAAAAGCGGGAAATTATGAGCTATGCAGTTTTGTGATTGGATGAAATGGACCTGCTAACTTCCAGGACGTGGTGCGACCTGAGCCAGCGAGAACCTAGCAATATCAGTTGTTACTAAATGAACCCAAGAGGAGAGTTTCGTCAGAACCCTTCCATTGGCGACCGTATGCATTTCATAAGAACACAAATCGTACGCTGGCTTCACGTTTGGACATCATGAGTTCGTGACATGGACGGTCTACGCGATCTGGTCAAAATATCTTTTTAAATGTTATTGTGACAGCATTTTGCTTGCACTCTCGGGGCGCACGGTCGCCGGGGCGAGAAACTGGTACTGTTGGCACATTTTGCCGTTCTGTACGTGTAAAAATGTATTTGATTTGTATAATTTACTTCGGATCTTTCAACAACTTTGGTCCGCTAGGCAGCATATTGCTTAATATCTGTATTAAATGAGTCATGATTTCCACACATAAAGAAAAAATATGATTGAACGCTGTTTTGAGAACATAGAAAACAAATAATTTGGAAGTTGAGGATGAACTGGAAGAAAACCCTGTTCATAGCTTGCGTCTGGGAAAACTTCTCATTGATTTTTTACATGTGCATTTAGATTTCAATTATCTTATAACATGTATCTAGACTCCCTTCCGTGTCATTAATTTCTGACGGTAAGAACGCTATTATCAGGTCAATATTATCAATTTTGTATAGAAATACATTTTAAGGAACAGTTCAGTGGTTATGAATTATTTATAGTCATTCAATTGCAAATTATATTAAAAGTTCAAATATTATTTCTTTAATTTTTAGAGGTCGTCCATACATTTTGTACTGCTAAACAGGAGTGGAAGGTTTGAGGCATCGTCACGCTGCATTACATAGGGATAGACTGTATTATTTACGTGTTACGTGACATTGATATACAGTTTATCAACATTAGCTGAAATAACTCCTTATTTAACCTTATACTAAAACATATATAAAGTAATATATTTTGTATTAAAAACATATTGGTTATTTGGTGTAAATTGTTACAATAAGTGGGTAAAGTTTTTTCCAACAATTTTTTATTGTCTGGGTAGAAGAATTATTTTATTGTCGGGGTAGAAGAATTATTTTATTGTCGGGGTAGAAGAATTATTTTATTGTCGGGGTAGAAGAATTATGGTTAGTGCGAGACTTCCGCCGCCGCAATAAAATTACTAAATCATTATTAATTTTTTAATTCAAACCTAAGATACTGTGGAACTATCCGTTACAAACCATTACGTCTGGTTTCACTTAATTTTACGGTGATAATGGCAGGAATTCTGACAGTGTTGGTGCAAAGCAATCGCTGCCTCATTAAAATTGTTGATACTTCAATAACGTTATAGAACAAACGTTTGTTTTGATCTAACAATTCCGTACAAACCAGGTACAATCATTAATAATGGACTCGCATTTATTTACTGTCAAACTTCTACGCTAGATGTTAAGTGTTGGCGTGCGCCTCCGCAGCGACATTAAAATGACTGAACGTTAACTATATTCTCTGGTACAAACGCATATTTCGGTGTGAACAATCCGGTACAATCCAAGTAAAATCGATTGAGTATGGTTTACCATTTTTTTACAGTGACGGTGATGCCCTTGTTCGTATTGTTAGCGTGAAGCGTCCTCTTCGCGATCTTAAAATCGCTCTATGTTGACTAATGTACTGGTACAAACGAATATTTCGGTGAAACAATCCGGTACAACCCAGGTACAATCAATTATGAATGGTTTCCCATTTATTTATTGTCAATGTTATATGTTAGGTGTTATTGTTGGCGTAAGTCTCCCGCGAAACAATAAAATGGCTGTATCTTCACCAATTTTCTGGTACAAACCAAAATTGTGGTGGAACAATCCGGTACGAACGATCTGCTATGTTTCCAATTTTTTTACGATGGTGGCGGTGCCAGCGTGAAGTTGGCCACCACCACAATTGAAAGTCCGGAATCTTTAAAGTGGCTTTGGTACAAACGAATGTTATTGTGGAACAAACTGGTACAAACGAGGTACAACCGAATGGTATTTGTTTAAATTGTTTTCGCTTTGGTGGTGGTGCCGCCAACTTCACGGACATAACTTTCCCATCATTAGTAAAACCTTCAAAAATTGTTATCCAGGAATGTAGTTTAGCAGCCAGACTAGACGTAATAGAAGCCATCGTACAAACTGGCGAATTCTACGAACAGCGATGCTGTATGTAATGCTGCGCCATAAATACTGCGAATTTTCGCAGAAAAACCCTTATTACAGGGACCTGGTACGAAAAAGTCGATAAGTCCAGTTGCTAAATTAGAAAAATATATCCTCTAACATGAGGTGTAGCCAGAATCCATGTTTTATGGGTCCTTGATACCGAAAAATCCATTGTCGGCCGATTTCCTCCAAAATTGATATTCCCCGATCGATCTGGTTGTTGTTGCGGCACCTAGAATTTGAAAACTATATTTTAATTTTGGGAGTACTTTCCATGAAGCTCCGGAGACATTTTCAAAATTCTCAAAAAATGTCGCCATCGGCAAAATATTATTTTGTTGTTGGATCGTCTAAAGGTCGTTACCGAAAATGGTGCGTATCTTATGTTGGTCGAAACGACGCGATTTTTTCGAAAATTATAATTATGAAGTTACAATTTTTTTTCGTAATGAAATGTGTTCATCGAAAACAATCTTCAAATAAGGACATGTTCAATTTTTCAAAAAACATGGGTATTTTCGCGAAATTTTGTGGGAAACAGGCAATTTTTATTTTCTTTAAACAATTTTGTATTAAATTAGGACAGATAGTGTAAAGGACTCTTTTAAGAGAATGGTTTCATGTTTCGTGTTTCCTCATGTTTGTTGAAATGCCGGATTTTGCGAAAATTTAAATGTCTGTGATGGCAAAAATTCCCGCGCGCCTTCTTACGATCGACCGGTGTTGACAAGCACGGCCGACCAGCACATCGCCTAGGATCCCTGGCGATAACTTCCATTTTCTGTCACAATCAGCGTTGCCAGATTATTTTTCGTCCAACAATAAGACGTGATTTTTAACAAATAGTAATGAAAAAAGTAAGATTTGTTTGGGAAAGGCGGGACAAAATAAAACTAGTGGTGCTTCCAACGCACATACTTCTCGCTCTGCTTCTATGCGGTCCTTATTGCTATTCCACTACTTCATAAACCAGCAAAAGTGTATTATACCAGCAAATGTTTTCCATACCGAGACCCGATACTCAGTAAACGAACCGGCACCTATACCAATACGCCACACCAACACCGCATGTGTCGAACAGAGCCATGAAAGAATAGAACCGACCTATAAAATGGTAAATGCATGATAAAGAAACAATTGATACATGGTATACGCTTTACAAATCGAAGAGAAGTAAAAAATTGTTAAAGTTAAAAATTTGAACTACTATATACAGACATTTCCGGTACATTTATCGCAATTATATTTAGTCAAACGGAATTGTATCGGTTTCTATCATTAGGAGCCGGTAATTGTCAACATGCGAAAAGCATGTCTTTCAAACAGACCAAGAAAAGATGCGCTGAACCGCTTTACGAAGTACTCGTAAGGCGAGAAAGTAATAATAATTTCGGAACCGTTATAGATTGTAAGTTCATCGCATGCCTTCTGGTTATAAAGTATTACAATTTAACTTTAAAATACTAATATTTTACTTATATTATGAGTATTTTAGTACTTCAAAGTAGTTTGGTACTGAGTATAAGTACTTCAAATGATTTTCAATAAAGTATCTACACTCTTCAGTGTTTTTTCCCTGCAACATCACATTCATCAAATTAAAATCCCCGTCTGGGGATCGAACTCGGCATCTTCCTTACTGAAGATCTCAACCGGAAGATGCATTAACCAGCCGCGCCACGGGACAAATGTGCGGGCTAACTACTTATATGAAGGCTATCCAGAAAGTAGATTACGTTTTGGAATAAAAAATAAAGTATAGGAAACAAATTTTATTATATACAGATGAAAGCCACACTCAAATTCTACTTTTCTACATAGTCACCATTCAAATTAAGACATTTATGGTAGCGATGTACGAGCTTGGAAATTCCTTCGTCGAAAAATTCGTCCGCCTGCGCCTTCAACCACTTCGTTACCTCTTCTTGCAGCTGTGCGTCGTCATCAAAACGCTGCATAGCCAGCCACTTCTTCATTGCTGGGAATAGGTGGAAGTCGCTCGGTGGTAGGTCGGGTCTGTACGGCGGATGGGAAAACAACTCCCACTTAAAATATTCAAGAACTTCACGAGTGACATTTGCCGTGTGGGGCCGGGCGTTGTCGTGAATCAACAAGATCTTAGAACTCAACATTCCTCTCCGCTTGTTTTGAATTGCGCTTCTGAGGTTTTGGAGAGTTTGGCAATACCTTTGAGAGTTTATTGTAGTGCCTCTTTCCAGGAAGTCCACCAAAATCACACCTTTTCTGTCCCAAAAAACAGTCGCCATCATCTTCCTTGCCGACATTGTTTGCATGCATTTCTTGGGTTTTTGGGGAGAGCTTGTGTGCCCCCACTGCATTGATTGCAATTTCGTTTCACAGTTTACGTGTTTCGTCACCAGTAACGATGCGATCGAGTAAAGAGTCACCATCCTTATCGTAAGCGTCCGAAAAGTTCAACGCTGCAGCCATTCGCTGATTTTTGTGGTCCTCTGTCAAGATTTTTGGAATCCATCTTGCACAAAACTTGTAACCAAGCTTTTCGCTGATGATTTCGTGCAACAAACTTAGCGAAATTTGTGGAAAACTCAAAGAAAGTTCCGTTATTGTGAACTTTCGATTTTCACGGACTTCAGCATCGACTTTTTCGACAAGTTCGGCAGTCACTATGCTGGGTCTCCCACTTCGATGTTCGTCGTGAACATTGGTTCGGCCATTTTTAAATCTTATGACCCACTGACGCACTCCACCTTCCGTGATAATGTTGTCCCCATACACTTCACAAAGCTGCCGATAGATTTCTATCGGTTTACAGTTTTTTGCAGTCAGAAACCTTATTACTGCACGCACCTCGCAGCTCGCGGGATTTTCAATTAACGCAGACATTTCAAATCGTCACAGTATCTTAACCCTTTCGTGGGCAAAATATATCCAGATTTAGTTTGTAAAAAACTGATACGAAAAATGATTAAATAATATAGTGTTATTTGGAATTTACATTGATGAATGAAATCATATCATCCATTATTACATACAAGGTGGTGGGAAGTATTCTTTCCACGGCCCTTTTTGGGTATGAAAAAAATTGACATGAACTACATATAAAAATTTCGATTTTTTAACAAAATTCTTTTATTTTGCATTAATTTCTACGAAAATTCTAAAACATGGATCTAAACAGAGTGGTACAGAAAATAAACAAAAATAAACACGAAACTACATGGTACGCAAAATGTATTCGCATATGATAACACGAATTTATATGTTGGGGATTATCCTAGACATTCAGGCATTGTCATAATCAGCATCATGAAGTTAAATTTTTGTATTTAGAGTACAAAGACTATCAAATTACCCCTCAAAACGTGTTTGTATAAAATCATAAATGCCAAGAAAATAGCAAGGGAACTACTTTTCGCACGTATACAATAATTATGATAATACACAGATTACCCCCGCAAAAATGTGTAGAACACAAATTGAACATTACCCAAACATCTAACTAAATGACAAAATAAACAAACAGATTCTCACATACATCAAAACATAAAAAAAGGTAGGTAATCCATAAAAACTGGTAGAAGTACGCTCACGACAATGCTAGATCATTCACACTTTACCTCACGCGGCCCCCAAACTCAACAATGATGGAAATGGCAGGAATTGCACTATGCAGGAACGTTTCCAATAGTCAAAGATAAATTACAATACATGGTATGGGCAATAAGAACACTTCAGAAGGAAACTGGAGAGATATTAGTGAAGTGGGAAGCATGCTTCCCACGGCCCACGAAAGGGTTAACGGAGCACAGCACAAACCTCTCACTAGCACGGCTAGATGCCGACTGAGCTGCGCAACGCTCTGACCCCAAGATGGCCGCGCTAGCCCCGCCCCTAGCGGACACAGACGAAAACGTAATCTAATTTCTGGATAGCCCTCGTATTTTAGTCAAAACGTAATTGTATCAGTTCTATCATTAGGAAGCCGGTAATTGTCACCATGCGAAAAACATGTCTTTCAAATATGAGCAAGAAAGGCAGCAATGAACGGCTTACTCCAAATAATTTATCCGCTGATCGGCATTTGAAAAATAACTACTGCGAGAAAGTATGTGCCATTCTATAGCACCACTAGTTTATTTATATATTTACCGTCCCTTATTACACACGTGCAGAAAATGTAAAGAAAAAATTTGGAGCGGTTTTTGAGAAATATTTTTTTGTAAATTTGAATTGCAATTTACGCAAAAACTACTAGTTTTTCCAAAAAATAATACATGACCTTATTTGAAGTGCTAATTTTGTACAACCGACCTTGTCTGAGGTAATAATAGCTATGTTCAATTTTGCAGTTTTTAAACGGTTTTTTGCAATTTTCGAAAAATTGGGCCTATCAACGAAAATGATATGTCATTCCCTTCAACGTTCTTCGCACTATTCAACAACAAAATATAATCAAAAAATTTGGAGCCATTTTCTTTTAACTTATGGCTGTGCTATAGGGTAGTGAGGAATTTCTATTGATAATAGGTTTTAGTTGTAGGTTTCAGTTGTAGTAATTTTATTTTTGCTTGATTAACTTTGGTTCGTTGTTTAGTGTCAAGGGAGTAGGAGGAATGTAAGGTCTGAGGGTAAATATTTTGGCAGCAGTTTTTGATGGATCAAGTTGAATTTTTACTTTGGCGACCTAGCTATCTATTAGATTGAGATATAGTTGCATTGTATTATGTATTTTGTGCAGGTCGGGTCCTGAGCAGAATGCGCAGTGTCGTCCGCAAATTGGGCGATTTTTATTGAATTTACTGAAGGTAAGTATTTAGCAAAAATATTTGAAAAAGCTATCCTGGCACGTTTAAAAGCGTTCCCAAACAACAATTTATCTTCAGAGAAAATCTCTACCAGTTATCAACTTTTACGATTGTCTTAATACATTTACAAATCATTCAAAATAAAAAGCACACAGTCGGTATTTTTATTGACCTCACTCCGGCCTATGAGTGTTTATGGCAGAAAGCAATGATCTATAAACTAGCAAAGATAGGTCCCCCATATTATCTCATTCAGGTAATATCCACTATCTTAACAATAGAACTTTATCAGTTTCCATCAACAGTCACTCAAATCCGAGACCAATCTTACCTAAGGGATCACCACTATCCCCGAAACTTTAATTTATACGTATCTGATCTACCGTAATTCGACAACATACAAACTGCCCAATTCACGGATGACACGGCAATTTTTGTAGCCGGAGATTCGTTAATAGATATCAGAAATTCTCTTCAATTATATATCAATCCTATAGACAGTTGGGCTGCATATTTAAAAATCGAACTAAATCTAACAAAAACCGCTACCAAAATTTTCACTTTAAGACCCTACACACATCCAGCAACGCTCACAATTAATAATGAACTCGTTAAATGTCTCCCCACAACTGCCATTTGTTGGTGAATAGTACCTTGAAATAACTGTCGTAAAATAGATACTAAACTGAACTGAAATCAACACATAAATAGTAAAATACATCAAAAATAAGCTACATCAATTAAAGCCATCATTATTTGATCTTCCCACCTCCCATTCGCAACAGCCATAACCATCTTCAAAACCATAATTAGATCGCTCCTCGTGTTGTAATATATGAAATTAAGCTAGTTTGAATTCTTGAGTTTTTTTAATAAAGGGGATTTGAGCATTTATTTATGACTACGCGCTATATCGTGATATTTAATTTCCAATTACTCTGAGGGTAAATGAGTTACACGTTTTTACCTTTTATTGCAGTTTATTGTTGCTTTCACAACTGCCATTTGTTGGTGAAATACTGTACTTAAAACGCTGGCGTTTAGTTGTACTGTAATACGCTACTCTTGCTGTTGGAAGGTAGACCAAACCGCAATACTCAAATACAAAAATGTCACAGGACCGATTTCGTTGAATTCTCTGAATTTTCGAAAATTGCAGAACTTAAATATTTGTTCCGTGTCTTCCTACAAATGCAGAATTGAAGGTAAAAAGTTATTTCTTAATGAAATGTTTTCTTCGAAATTTGATCTTCAAATAATGTCAATTGAAATCTCAGAATTTCAAAAATTGCAAATAAAATCCTACACCTTGTTTTAAAGCGTCATTTCATCTGTGAGACTGGCGATTCAGATAAATGTGAATGGCTTGCTAAACGTTAGTTCTTGAAGTCGAATTCCAGCATGGGAAATAATTTTTTGGTGCTTCGACATACGTGTGCAGGTTCAAGAACTACAACATTATGTAATAGTTACAAAAACGAGAGAAAGCACGTGCTGGTGTAGAGCCACTTTTTTATTCTTTACTAATTGCAATTTCCTTTTGAATAGACACTTTTTTTAAATTTACTAATGGTATTTGTATTTTAATTTTGTAGTTTTGTACTATTAATTACTATTAATTTATTGCATTTATAATAGAATCACAATGAAATATTTTAACTATTTCGTGAAGTCTTATAATGGCAGTGGGACTGTGCAATACGTGTAAGATAGCTCGGAGCATATTCCCGACTCGGGACTAAAGTATTACAATGACATTCGCCAAAAAATGAGATTAATTTCAAAATATTATATTATGATGAAGCAGCACGGCTTTGCTAAAGTATATTCCGAAACTATGGGGAAATAATTTGTGACCAACTCTAAATAAATACACATCTCGTAGAGTATTCTCTTCCGACTGGCCTTTCTTGTTCGAGGAGTCGAAACGAATCTTGAACGAAATTCGCTCGGATATGGTGTCTAAAAAGTTTTAAGAAGTTTCAAGATGTGATTTGGTTGGGACTATGGGGAATATACACGTAATGTTAATAAAGTATTCGACTTAATTTTATATTTTCTTTCACATTCTACAAGCTTCTACGAACGTAAACGAACTATTGTATAGAGGGTGGATTGGTGCTGTTATCTTGAATGAAAGATCAGTATTTTTTTTCCTTTTCAGGTGTAATGTGCGACTGCTTCTTGAAGCTGTGAAATCATCCGCTATGTGCGATTTTTTGGCCTTCAATGGAACTGCCAGAGGGGTCTTCGAACGGTAGGAGAAGATAACATCACTGTAATTCTACCTAGAAATGGAAGTATTAATATATCCCGTCCAGAACTAGTTTTAAATGTGCTGGCCAGAAATTTATGTAATTGGTGGAGTCTCTGTGAATCGTGTTTGATCAATTTACTAGTGTGCTCAACCTACTCAGAAAATCACTCCAGAGTAGATCAGTGTGTTATTGCAAAACTGTTATTGAATCTCTACTTGTTTTTTTGGAGTTATATATTGTGTTAAATGTTTTAGTAGTAATTTTGATACTTTTCATATTTGAAAGCTTTCTAGTTTATGTGTTGTCCTGTGTTTTTGCTTTATGGACAAGTATTTTTGCTTGAAGGACAAGTGATGTCGATTCGCTTGACAATAAACTGTAACTTATAACATAGTCTGAAATCAATAAGTAAAATTAGATTTGTAATATACTCATAGAATCTGAAAATAGTATCTGACAGAGTTTGATTTGCAAACCATCAAATTAATTATAAACTTGCAGATTCTGTGAGATTGTATCTAATGGATAGCTCCATACTACATGAATGTAATATTTATAAATATTTTTTAAAAATATGTGAGATAGTGAATTTTTGAGTATTCTCATACAGTATCTGTTGAAAAGACTTAAAGATTAAAGGTTAATGATAGTTTCAGGGTCAGGCTGAACAATAAAATGTTAACTGTTAAAGCTTATTAATTTGTTTCGAGTATTGTTCTACTGAAACGTACCAGCGATTTTGAAGGATATTTTCTGATACTTCTCTCATCCCAGGAATTGTTTATTTTAGCACAAGGGGTCTAAATGTAGCAATGTATCTAAATCGTCTTAGGTAATGTATTTTGATAGAGCATGAACATTTTGGCAGCAAAATGTAGAGCACGGCTTTTTGTCTGATAAAAGTAAAGGTATACACATTTATTACATTACTGTCATTGGAAATCCGTAAGAGAAGGAATAAAGAAATTAAGTTTTTAGGTACTTTTGAACGGTAAATTTTTTGAAAATCATTGTTGAAATTGTCAGTTTACGCGAATCGTCGGGGAGAAACCTGTGATATTACCAGGCATCTGAAAAGTTTCTGGCCCTAGCATGTGCCTTTTACACTATTGCATACTGTAGTTCTAACAAGTGCATCTAAGAAATGGAAGTAAACAGAGACCGACGAAATAGGACAAACACCCTTTCCAGCCGAACTGAATGAAATAAAATATTTTTATACTTTGCTGTCTAGATACTTTGCAACTATTTGAATACGAAGTTGAATAGGGTTCCATGCCAGCTCAGAGGTACCGGGTTTCCAGACCTGTCCCGGAATCGAAACTACGCGCCACTCACAATGCTCCGGGAACAAGGTCCTCTTCTATGCTCAGTATGGGGCCACTGTCACGTCGAAGCGAAGATCTCAACAAGGGGCCACCCGAACTAACGCCTGAGCGGTTTGGGGCCCCCCTTCCCATCACCCTCACTGCAATCACCTTTGTGCTATCAACGTGAGTACTGTCGGAAACTAGGCGATATGACAGGGTAGTTCGTGGTCCCCGCCCAAACGACGCGCCAGGGGCCCAACTGGTGGGTTCAATCTTTCTTTTCCCCAAAAGCTTTACGAGGGCGTGGAAAAGATTGTTTCATGAGCAATGCACGCAGGGGACAGGAGTTAACGCAAATGAAGTGGCTTGTGTCTCGCTCTGAACTGGGAGCTTCAGTGCCAGTAATATCTGCCAATGAAATGCCCCCATTGGCGTCTATTTATTAGTGCACGAAGAGAAAACTTTGTACGCCATTTTAAGCATATTGCACCCATAGAGGAGTGTGAAATTTGACATAGCTAAAGTTTATATGGAGAAGGAGTGCACAAAGGCAGAATTTATATCAAATATTTGTTACAGATATATTAAATTAAATAATATAAGAGTGCAGATGCAACCTACTACCCGCTGGAACACACTACTGTCGTACATCGAACATTAAAACGATGCGTTTTAGAGCTGTAAACCTATTTTCGTGTTCCCCAGGGGACAAGAGTTTTGTTTTCTATGCCCTAATCTTCAAAATGTGACAGTTTTAGAAGTTTTATTTCAAGCCTAGCGTTTAAGAAAAAATACTTATCTCCATTTTGCTTTTGGGTACTTCACGTACCCAAATCAATATTAATTGTAATAATAATACTGTAATATTAGTTTTTTACAAAACATGGTAGATACATAATTTTTTCACGGAACATATCATTACACATAAACTAAAGGTACTGGAGGTAGAATTTTTGACTTCCGAAGGTCTTAGCCGTATTGGCGATTGCCAGCACGAGACCAGTTACCGTTGTATTTCTAAGCCACGAGAGAGGGGCAAGAAGCCTAATTATTCCCCTCTTTTCATACGTTTTCAAAGGCTGTTGCAGTATAAGGGGGTAAAAATGCCCCCAACCTTAATTCAATTTTGAATAGAAGGCGTGTTTAGCGTCAATGCCAAAACGTGATTTTCCCAAAATCTCAGGAACGACAGTCTGATTTTTTTCGCTAAGTTGAGAAGAGCTAAGTCATTCTTTTATGTAAACGGTACTTTCTACGATCGTTCTTTTTAGTGAATTAGTTCATTGAACTACTTGAAAAGAACGAGAGAGTAAAAGTTCTGTGTTCACAGTAAAAAGATTTAGACGTTATAACCAGGGAACGGATTTATATGGACTAAATATATATGAAATATGGAAATAAATATGAAGTTATTTTTCTCAAAATACGGAGTTAAATATTGCCACGTACTCGTCCTTTGCGACTTCGGTAAAGGTGGGTCATCTTACCTTTCGATTAGTTCAGAAGATAGAATGGTGGCGTGAAAACGAGGGATAACGGGCGGACGTTGTTTGGATTGAAATGAAAGAAATGGTAAAATGAGGGTAACATAAAATTTTAATGACTCATAAAATTTGCAATAATGAAAAAAAGACTTTATCTCGAGCTCTTAAAATTTTCTCCACAAACTAAAATAAATTCTTAAAATTAAAAATTACAAAATTCTTTACGCTGGTTCTTTCAAGAGCCAACGCGCTGCTAAGTATCCTTTTTTTTAAAAAAAAAAACAACAAAAAACACACATTGAGAACTGAATGTGTTGGTTTTGACGAGTATGGTATGGCATGACGAGTATGGATGTATTGGTACGGAATGTACTGGTATTGACGAGTAAGGTCGCTACGGTTCCCGAAGTCACTTCCGTGTGATTATGCCAAATACTGGCACAGAATAATTTACCACGACTGCTCGTAACAATTTTGGAAAGGAAAGTAGTACTGTCCTTCAGATTTTACAAGTTTCATCGGTTTGCGAGAGCAGATTTCGTTGCACGCGGTAATTGGCATTTTTAAACTAACTGACTCACAAACGTAATGAATTTAGTGAATAATTACTTAGTCCACTAAATTGAGGCCAAGCAAGACACAAAATCATGTGAACCGATAACACTGCGGTTCGAAAATTTTCCAAGTCCGAAGTTGTAAAATGAACCCAAGTGGCTGCGCGCAGAGGTGCGAGCGCAGTAAGTGATCAGAAAAAACACGTCTGAGGCCTCTAGAATTCTCCTCTTCGCTCTCTCTGTATGCGCGCTGGCGCAAGCGTCCGCGAAAGCCCCTGTTTCCCCCTCCCAGAATCCCAGAAGTTCCACAAAGTTCTCCAAAATTTCCGAATTTAGTTCGGTGATTGGCCAAAGTAAAGTGCGCAGTGCAAATCTCTTCCCCAGTCGCTGAAGGCGTTCGAACAGAGAAATCAAGAGTGGAAAATTTCGAGTATCTTCTATGTCTCATTTCTCTGTCTTTCACTGTGTTTACGAAAAACACGTGTGGGTCTAGCAGCGTCGCAGAAGTAGGCCCGGGCGACCATAATTCCTGTGAATTGCCATTGGGTGGCAACGCAGAGACTGGCTGTGTGACTTTCTGAGAGGGCGCTTTTCGAAAAATAAACAAACGGAGAAGTGGCCGCTCCCGAGGAGGGTCTGGGTGGCCGAGAGTCCTACGTGGCGAGGCGCGCGAGGCTTCTTAGTGGCAGGCTACTACAAGAAAACTACTTAATTACTAATTAATATCATTTTAATTTCATGTATTCGGTAACGCCACTATGAAATTAATATGATAAAAAATGACTGGTAAAACAGTATTTTATTGTCAATCGAGAACCTTCATCATTAAATTAAGAAATGTAACATCGTATTTTACACTGGCTGACTGCTACTTTTGGCATTTTACACTGGCTTAATAAAGAGATTATTAGAACTGAACCAACACGTATTCTGACTGGATTGTTACTGACAATGAGGAGCAGTATAAGTTGAATTGGACCAGTACAAAAATTGGCAGTTCCCGAATTAACTACAGGGGAGGATTCCGGTTGCAATTGTAATTGAATTTGACCCAATAGGAAAGCGAACTCACATTCAAATTTCGAAGGATTACTTTCTTGAATGCTGACTTTTTTAATCTAGGATAATAAGGCAGTGTGTTTTCCTAAGTCGTGATCTTTTGAAATTAACCTTTCATTAATTTGTTCTTTCTGAATTGTGCACATATTTGCAATAACTGGTTAACCTGGGAGTTTTCCAAAAATCCCAAACATAAATTCCGTTTTAACCTTTTAGCTACAGAGTTTTTTTCCTTCTGCACTCCGTGCGGTACCGACTTTTTTAAATAGACGAATTTGCTTGACCCCAGTGTAGGTTTAACTACGGCGAGTGATAGATACCCCCCCCAAATGTTGAAAGTCCTCGTTCATAGAGATTTAAAAGAATTAACTAAATAAGACAGTATCAACTTTTCCTCTGCAATATCAAGTAATATTTTCAGCAATGATTTTATTCATTTTTTCTACTAATTTTCATTCTTTACACCACCCACCCCGCCTGCGCAACGAAGTTTTCCGCATTTGATGTTTAAAATGTCTTTTTATTTAGAATGTTTCAGAATTTAAAAATATTTCCCACTTGCAAAGAGGTAACCTACATAATACTTTATGAAAATTAGTTACAAAGTTGGAATTTGAAGAAATTATTATATTTTCGATTAAAATATTTTCAAAATATTTAAAGTAGCTTTTTAAGATAATGGATCTATATAAAACTATCAAAAGTATGATTTTTTTCAAATTTTTGAAAGTGGTTTAGGAAAGTAAAAATATGAAAATCATTTCTAAAAATGAAAAAGTATTTTATTTTCCTTAATTTTATTTTAAATGCGTAAGAAATGTATTTCGTACACCGTGCATAATGATTTAGTATCTTGAACGGAATCAATGCACGAAGATGGACAGCTTGATCGGAGTTGAAAATGTTTAATTATATTGGCTTGGATCATCTTCCAGACTGGACACAGATGCAGTCACTGTCACTATCCAAAATTAACTCAATTTCGCGTGTTAGCGATTGTTCTCGACAAGTCAATTTTACTTCAAAAAGCACACGACCCAAGCGCATGCAGCAACTCTTAGCAGATTACGACTGCGATCGCCAAAGTGAAAAGCGTGGGCCGAGGCGGGTTTGTTATGACTTATGACTGGAGTGTGTGACAGGAGATAGTAGACAGTGAAGCGCTACATGGAAGTACAAGGGCGTAAAGAAGAAGGCGCCCTAACAACAGAAAAGCTTTAATAAGCTGACAAGATATTTATGTGGAACCACGTCGTTGGTTTATGCCAATACAAAAAATATTAAGACATTGCTAATAATACAATACATAACAAAATATAAAAACAATATATTTATTGCACTGATATAATCTTGATTTTACCCTGTTGTTATCTACTACTGTAGAAAAAAATCTTTCTAGTACAATTTAATCATTACATACGAAGTTATAATAAAATATTAGGGAACAAATTTTGAAAGTTTTATGTACTTGCCATACGAAACCCAATTTCCGTTACAAATATCTAACAGAAATCATCTCTTGTTCTTACTGTGGTGTGTGATCTTATTATGATTTTATTGCCGTTAAAGCGGCGTCCCCAGGTGAATGTTGAATTGGCGATCAACATTCGCCTACGTTTCTCAAGCTGCAGCGCACTGTTGAAGTATGAAATGTCGGAGACACTCACGTGTCCTTTTTGCGTATCAAGACCGTACTCCGTCAACACATCCCTGCCGGATGGCGTAGGCCGGAGCGCCGAACGTGAGAATCGCCGCGCCACTGCTTGTCACCCGTCAGCAAGCGATAGATAAGAGCCGTCGCACGCCTCCGGAGGTCAAGCGAAAAATATCCCAATATTTCAACATCAACCGCAGCAAATCTCAGCTTCCACCCACATCATTTGTTAAATACCTCGGCGTTTTCATCAATTGAACGGAGAAGAGCGTGCCAATGGACAGGCGGGACGGAGCGTCAGCTTTATTTTCAACTGATGAGACAAATACAATGTTCAATTTACACAGAGAAAATACAATATGTGCTGCTGCACAGGTAGGATACAAGTTGGAATAACAAACATGTCTACTTAAATTATATACTACTGCGATATTGTCACAGAAAAGGTTAACATGAACATTAATACTAACATTAAGAGCACAAAATAAAATGGTGAAAACTGCTGCCGGCAGTTCGTTCTCAAATATAGTCTCGGGTCGGTGCCGTCCATGAATAGGTGACACCGTTGATTAACCAGGCGCACGTGTGGAGTGTGGCATCAGAATAGGCGACCGTTGCATCATCAGGCGGGGATCGCACCGTGCGCGGCCATTGCCGCAAACGAAGAAGCCAGGGGCCCGCAAGGCGGGGCCAGATGCGGAGGGTGCGGGCGAGCGCGAACGTTGCCGTCGAGGCGATCCACAACCAGCCGATCATACCGGCCAAAGACCGGCGGGACCGCGATGATTGCATCATGCATGCTGGTGGGGCGCGTATAGCTTGCAAGTAACGGCTGGCTTGAAATGCTCTGGGAAACCTCTTTCCCATTAGTCCTTAAAAGGTTAACCCTTCAGTGGGCGCGTGACTTTTCATCCCGCCGGTGGGCGCGTGGCGTACACCCGTACTCCAGTTGAATGAGCGGTTTTTGTAACGAACTTACAGAATTTTGACACTTTAATTATTATTTTTATAACATATTGCTATTATTTTCATTCTAACACAGATTAACTGATATGAACGAGGCAATTCAGTTGTAAAATGAAATATTTAAGAATTAAAAAAAAAATACGTATATTGTCACAAATCACTTTGGAAATTTTACAAATGGCTCAAATATTAAAAGTTTCATAACAAGAAATACAAATACCTTTCAAATGATCTTTGCACATCCATTTATTGCATTTCTCACATCTATGAAGAGAGCTATTGCGACTTAAGCCGCGGTCATCACAGCGGCCATGGTCGCTTCTTTCATGACTCTGGTCTTCATCTCCTCCTAACAGTAGTTTCGCTCAACTTCTTATGTCTTTCGATACATTAGATATTTTACTCCCAAAAATTTGTGGTTTGATCAAGCCCCAAACAATTTATTCGATGAAATCAAGTCTACTGTTGTTGTTATATTATATTTGTATACAAAAAGGCATTTATAGCCGATTTATTTACCAAATTGTAAAATAGAAATATATGCCTGCGTCTTGTAATTTTGCTACGTTGTACTTTTGAATAAGCTGATGAAACAAACCTACACCAATCTGAGGTCTGTTGTAAAATGTTACAATTTCCTGCGTATTTTCTCTGGAGTCGGCATCTATTGTATCATCATGGTGCATGGTAGAAATAAGACTTACTGACTTTTTCCTTCTAGTACAGTACGAACCTAATGTACAATGCTTTTGAAACCCAAAATTTGATGAGTGCTGTGTCTTTGTTTGGTGCAAAAACTCAGGCGGGATTTCTATTTTGTTTTTTATCAAAGTGCCTACAAATGTGAGTTTCTTTCACATAGCTAGTCACAGAAGTATAACACAGATTATATACTCAGATAAACACCAAAGGAGCAAAAGACACGACGGACGGACGAACTGCACTGTTGCTGACACAAGTGGCTAATGAGGGACGTCAGTGGGCGCGTGGAGTACGACGGTGCTCCATTCGAAACAAATCTGTTTATCGCGCGAGAGATAAGCGGTATTGATGTCATCAATTTCCGACATTCGCTTCGTTACAGTTGCAAAGTCAGGTACCGGAAATGACAGCTCCAAGAATTGGCTTATGCAAAAGAAATGAAGGTTTAAAATTATGTGGAGTACACCGGTACTCCACGCGCCCACTGAAGGGTTAATGTTACTGCCTTTTACAAGGTAACCGTTTTCTTGGCACTTCTTTAGAACCCTCATCAAAAAGTTGTTACAATGCAATTGCGTGATCAATCACATTCCTTACTTGAAAATACTTACCATTTCGTAAGTAGGGTTCCAGTGCGTTGGCACATCTTGAATAAGTTTTAATCAGAGAATCTATTTGTGTACATCGTGAAGTTTTGAAAGTGAGTGAGAACTTCCTTAAAAGTACTGCACTGCAGTCTTACACTTATCAATAACTGGATAGGGACGCTGCTAGCTTTAACAGGTTTATAGTGTTAGCATAACACGGAATGTGCCCCGAATTGCAATTGTTTATGGGTCCTACCAGGGGCGGGATTTCGGATCTTTTATTGGGGGGGCAAATTTGGCGCTATTATAAATATCAAAATATTCGTTTACATGCTTTAAGTTAATTAATTGTGCTGCAATTATACACATTTTCTTTAATTTTGTTAATTATTACTGAATGTTATTAATTATATTAGTTGCACACAGCGGTGAGATTCCGCATTGTTACTTGAAACGGTCCGAACTGTTAATTCAAACGATACATTCTTACTTTCCCAGTATACGTACGTATACACGGAGTGATATACGTAGTATAGGGAAAGTTATGAATGCTGCCGCGAAAAAAATGGCCAATTTTCGGCGGAAAAAAAATTAATTGCCGGCCGTGAAAAGGACTAGTGGTGCTACAGAATGGCACAGACTTCCCGTATTAGTTTTTTATTTCCTTGGGTCGTCGCTAGCTATTCGGATTTGCCACATACTCTTCTTGCCAGCTACCATCACCGCCAAAAGTTACATTTTTTTTTTGATTTTCTTAATTTTTTCGGTTCCTATTGGTAGAATGAAAATATTAATTTTAGAATATTAAAGAACACAAAACCTAGTCATAAATAGCAATTTTCTTTGAAAAATTATGTGCCGTTTTAAGAGAAAATGGCGTTTAGCGCTACTAAATTGCGAAATTTGAAGCTCATTTTCGCAGACAATTTTTGAGTTTTCAAAATACTTTATTGAAGTTATTTGAAGCACTTACACTCACAAATATAAAAATCTTTACAAATTGCTGGTAATGTGCATATTAAAGATGTGAGATCTTTCAAAAAAATTACAATTATGTAATTTTTGAAAAAAACAAAAAATCTCAAAATAAATTTTACGCCATACTAAAGAGTGTAATTATCACTATCCGTTACAAAAGTTTCAAGAAAAAATTTGCAGCAATATATGAGAAAATGGCGTTTGAGCGTTTCTGAAAATGCGAAATTTTGAGCTACTTTCACAGAAAACGGTTGTTTTCGAGAAACTTTACTTAACATTATTTAAAGCACATATACTCGTAAATATAATAATGTGAAAAAATCGCCGCTAATGGAAATATTATCGACGTGAGAAACATGTGAAAAATTTAAATTTTTGTAATTTTTGGAAAAAACAACCTATAGAGCAATATAGCTTTTATGTCATCTGATAGAGTATATTTACCACGATCCCTACCAAAAGTTAAAGGAAAAAAATTGGAGCCGTTTTTGAGAAAATCTTGTGTTTTGTAATTTTTAAAAAGTGCACATATTGCAGGCACGAAAGTAATTGCACGAAAACTACTAAAATTTTGAAAAAACATTTACATGACCTTCATGAAAGAACTCAATATGCAGAACAAATTTTATTTGAAGAAAAATCTCTATCTTCAATTTTATAGTTGGAGAAAGACGCCGAAAACAATTCAAACTTTCACAATTTTCGAAAATTCAGAGTTATTCGTGAGAATCGGACCTATGCCATGTTAATAAGTGTATTTTACTCTATTCATACAAGAAATTTAAAGAAAAAAATTGGAGCCCTTTTTGAGAAAATTTTGAAAATCCCCGGGGGGTCTTCATATAAAGTACCTCCAAATTTTGATGAATCGTTTTCAAAATCTCAAAGCTTCGACTAGAATCAGATCGACCGGGGAATATCCATTTTGGAAGAAATCGTACGTATGGTTTAGGCGCTAGCAGTGTTCACAGACGGACAGACGGACGGAGTACAAAATTATTTATTGTGGTACAAAATTAGTAGACAAATAGAAGATAATAATTGGCTAGTTGGATTTAAATTTGTGGACTAGTGTGGGTGGCTTGGCAGGCACTTTTTTTCATGCCACACGCAATTTTTTTTTTCTGTTTTTCGAGTGCATTATTTCCGTTGAGGGACCAGATAAATTTTTGAAACAAATACTCCTGAAAAGTCACTATAGTAGCAAACCGCTGTATACATTTCACTTCGAAGTGTGACTCCAAGGGGATTTAAAAAATTCGTCAGTATGTGCAAAAAGTGTATCTTTTTTCAACCGTTTTTAAATTGGTTATAGTGAGTACAAAGTTTTAATTGTGGTACAAAATTAGTACATAATTAGTAGACAACAATGGGTTACGTGATTTTGAATTTCTGAAAAGTGGGGGGTTGTAGGTTGACGTCAAGCTAGCACCCCCACTTTTGAATGTCATTTTTTATTGGTTTATAGTTGAGTACAAAATTATTTTATTTTGGTACAAAATTAGTACATAGTTAGTTCAAAATTATAGGCTAGTTAATTTTGAATTTCTGACAAGTGGGGGTTGCAGCTTGACGGAGGTCCGGCTCTTGCCGAGTCGGCAATGCCGATGGCCCTTTGCTCTCGACGTCGTCTTTTTGATGAACCCTGATTTACAGTGTACTACAAAAGGCGTTTAATAAAAGTAAATATATTCCATTTTAATAAACGAAAATATATTAAGCGAGAGAAACCAAATGGCCATCTTACAAGACGCCGTACTATTCAGCCCATTCACTAAGTTCATGTGCACGAATAATGTTACAGGAAGTAAATCGATTCAAAGCGAAAAACAATGTTATCAGAATATTATCGGAAATATTATGTTGGTATTGTCTTGACACAATTCACGTTTCTTTCGAAAGAGAAATACACAAAAATAACTGACTTCGACCCACTTCTAGACAAAAACTGTAATATACGCCGGTTAGTTCTTAGCGATCTCGCACCGAAGGATCGCGGGTTCGACTCCCGCCTTGGCATGGTTGCATTTCTATTCGTCCTTTCACCCCCTATCATCACCATATCATTTCATCTTCACAGTTACCATAACGTCACAGTTAACAAATAACAAAAAACAGACATGCAATTCATGAAATCCCGCGGTCTAGATATTAGAATTGAATAAAGATACATAATTATTAATGTCAAATTTTGTGTGACGGTACACTTAAACTTTACACATTAATATATTTTGACAAAACATATGTAAAAATTTTGCTTTCACTATTTTGTTCTTGTTTCTGAATAAATAATTACATTACATGAATGTAGCAATTTTTCACATGTTAAGTATAAAATTGAATATTGAAATTAAATTATTTGAGGAAAGTGACGATCAAATAATTTTCTTTACAAATAATGATCAGTGTTAAGTATTAGAATTAAATGATTGAAGTATTTGAATTGTAATTAAAATTTACAGTTTTAATGACATACAAATTGCGTGCATTGAAGTACATAAATATTAGCTACGCAATGTTAAATCGACGAGATAAAACATTCGACATTCTGGAAAGTGGACAAAACTGTCAGTTTGCTGAACTTTACCATGCACGAACTTAACGATTCATAGCAATAACAAACCTTCTTTTAAATTATCGTAGTAAAAGTTGCTCTGTTGTCTCCAAAAAGAACCCAAAAACTTTTTTGTTATAAAAACCTTTTTGTTTATAATAATACAACGACATTAGATTAAAACAACAGATTCCCATTTATAATAACAGAGAAGGGAAGTTATTATCAGTGGCCTAGCGTGATCATTTTTCCTGGGTAGGCTGCAAAGCAGATTAACGTATTATTTGACACTCCTCTGTCGTCATTAACGAAGAGATGTTATTCTCTCGATTACCCAGGGGATACTAGAATAACGTGAGTCAATGGCCACCGAAGTTTGCTATTTTGCTATAACTTCTAGGAGAACAAAGTTTCTATGAGATTGTCGTCTGGTAAAGTCACATTTCCTTCAGTAAACAATAAACACTTGTATTATTCATCAGCTATTGATAAAATTCTAATTTGAACTAAACGCGATGAACAAACATTAATTTCTCACCTGTCAGATACAAGAGCTGAAATCTTCTTACTTTCTTGATCTGGCTCGTTTCACTATAATAAAAGCTCGTGCGTTCGCCAGTACTGCAAGAACTCAACTGAGCCTTATTCTTATGACGTCACAGAGATGTCATCGTCACCTGTACCGAAAGCCCTCTGAGGACTAGGACAGTGGTCCGCATTCACGTTGGACAAACATTTATTTCACAGCCCCCAAAAAATATTTAAAAAATGAGAGAACCAAATGGGTGGACAACAGGCTTATTATAATTTACGACTGATTTATTTTGCTCTCTTTTGTCCCTGTCACTCACGGCTGTCGTTAAGAAATTTTAATTTCTTAATTATTAATAATAGAGTATTTATTTTGGTCTATAAGAAAAATCCTAAGAATCAACTTTCCACGCCATTTACAAGACATTTCTCATCACAAGTGTGAATTAAACGAATTACGTGTAAATAGTACCGATTATAATGAATCGTACCGCAAGCCGCCACTGTTCCTGACATCTCTTTCAGCGCATGTGAGGTTGGTCATTCCGATAACCCTGGGCTGATTTATTGTGGTGTGTGTGTGTGTGTGTGTGTGTGTGTGTGTGTGTGTGTGAGAGTGAGTGTCGTGGCGTGAGAAAGCCCGCCACTGACCCCACTGATCTACAGTGCCGAAAGGACGCGTACTGTGGATGCGTTGAGGGCTCCGAAAGAACAGAGACTTCGTTCTCTCTTTCGCGTAAGTTCGAAACTGAGTAGGAAGTACAAGATGTCAAACCTACCATGATTTTACGCATGAAACTGTTTAATGTCTAAGTAAATATCATTTAAAAGTAAAATATAATTGGAGGATGTTTTTTTTAATACGGGATATTCACAGTAACGCTGAACATTATCCCGCGCGTTTTATAATATTGAACTAAAGTTTGCCAATTTATTTAAGCAGTTATGGTATTATCTTAGCTTAATAAAATTATTATTCCCTTAATTATTATTTAAAATTCTTCTGAAAATACAGAAAAAAGTAAAACTTTTTTTACATAAACTTGAATGCAATGTCTAAATATATTTTTTAAAATATGTCCCAACATTGGGGGGGGGCAGTTGCCCCCCCTTGCCCCCCCCCCCCCGAATCCCGCCTCTGGCTC
>JAHLJT010009759.1:28771-55838 GCA_031308135.1 Acheta domesticus
TCTGATTGGTGGACATGTGCCTATCATTAAATTCAATGCAACTTAGGAGGGTTCTGGACAATGAGAAATCCTGCTTTAAATACTTGAGCCGTAATTAGCAACAAAACTTCGATTATTTGATTTGTCAACCCATCGGTCGTCCCAATGTTGTAGCAACAGCCTTGACTAATTTTGTGTAACTGTGTCACCAAGTTCATATCTATCAGGCAACGAGCTTTTTGACAGTATTTCTACTCGGGTGTATCGGGCAAAAAAAGAGCGACAAATGTTGTAAATGCTCCGCTTTCTGTCCAGGTGATGCCGCGCCCGATGGAGATAGGATGGAGGGAAGGTCAGTGAACCTAACTTCGATGTACCTGGAATTGATAGGTGAAAGCAGTGAAAATTCGTTGTAGGTCATTGTCGGAGTATGTGATTTCAAGTGTCTTGCTAAAATTTCTGACGGAACCTCTAGTGTAGTGAGAAACCATTTAGCAGTACTTGCTGTTCCCTGTTGTTTCCTTTAAGTTAAGCGATACCAAACATCACTCCTTCGCCTCGAACGTGGACATTTTTGTTTCAATTATCACCTGCAACAAATCAAATTACACAGTTATTTTAATGCTCTCTAACATCAAGAAAGACATTTAATTTCTCACGTTTTATAGTGTGAAATCACAAATGGTTTACAAAGGCAAAGCTAAATATCTCTCCAATACGAGCCTCCACCAACATAATTAAATATTAATAGTTTATGGGGATACTTGTCTGTGATAAATTGAAATATTTAAAGACCATAATAACAGACATAACATTCCAGTTTATTCATGTTTATTCATTCAGTTTCACTTTAAATATTTAATGTTCGTAAAAATATTCAAATCTAGTACCTGTCTCAGGAGGTGAGTGGAAGTGAAATGTGAGTTTTTTTTTTCTTTTCCCTTCAGAACAATGCCTTTTAAAACTGACATTAATTTTATGTTATGACAAATGAGCAAAGATCAGATATGTTGATAACAGGGAGCGGAATGAAGGTGAACGACGAACGATGACCGGCGAACTACGAAAAGTGATCGATGGCCCAGCGAACTACGAACGATGACAGGTGACATGGTCGTTTCACTAAATGGTTGTTCTGTATTGTACCGTTCCTTTGGGAGAATAGTTAAATTGAACTTGTTCATTATCGATCGACACATTTCTACTACACACTATTGTTGATATACTGTCAGTGTCAAAAGTATTCGTACGTCTCATGGTATTTTAACCCTCTGCGACAGACTTGGTTGTTCTTGAGGGCATGAAAGGGGTAGGGGGATTTTGGTGCAAGGTTGTTTGTTCCAAAGGTTGGTTTGTGGGAATAAAGATGATGTTGAAAGGTTGAGGTGGCGTTTGAACGATTTGGCTGGTTGTTCAGGAGTCCCTGGGCGTCCTCCGGAACGTCGCGAAACTTGGAATATGTGCATGTACGTTTTATAACATCGATTCTTGTATATGTTTCCTCATACAGTTTCAAGTAATGGTCACGAAGCTGATTGTTGTAGAATGGTTTTCAGGAAATATTAACCTTTTTTGGCCCCCCCCCCCCCCGCCGAGGAGACCTAGGGACTCCACGTTGAAAGCGAGGGTAGGAGGGTAATTACAGAGTTGCCTGTCTCACTTTGACAGTTATATATTTTTTCGGTGCGCTCAGAAGATAGTGTAATGTACAGAAAAACCATGTTTAGTCTGTTTAGTTTGAATGTGTAAAATAATATTGACACGTGATTTGGAAGAAAATAGTGCGCAATGGCTGGAGCAAATGTACAGTAGTTTTGAGAGTGTCTTCGGATCATCAAATTGAAAATGACTATTATCTTCATACGGACAATTTATTTAGAATCTGTGAGAGAAGACGATGTGAATAGGATATTTCGTGAGAATGAACAAGCCGAATAAGAAATAACTCAGAATGCAAAATATTATTACGAAAAGAACAAACAAGTGTGCAAGAGTTGTGTAGAAAATTGTGACTAAAGAAACTTAACTCAGAAGTTGGGGTAGTAACATTTTTGTACTTGATTTTGTTATAGTAGTTTTCATTAATATATTTCTCAATGTTCAAAAACTTTTTATTATAAAGATAAATTTATGATATTAAAGGTCTGCAGAACTTTATTCAACCATTGCTAAACTCCACGATATTCTCTCATTAGATAACTTCTAACTTCTATTTCTTACAAATATATCCTGATTAAGGTTTTCTTTAGTCATCATTTATAATAAGTTTCAATGTTCTTCACTCAAAATACAAATCAATATTGTAATATTTGATACAAAATGTTATGAGTCCACGGGACTTCACGTCGATACCAGTGGCACTGAATCCCCATGTCGGCAGCTAAGGGGTTAAGAAATTTCCGCTAATAGTTGTTAGAGAGAGAAGAGAAAATTAAAATAAACCACTGTTTGGACGTGACAAAGTGTTTGTACACTCCATTTTTTAATCTAATAATTTTTAATAAAATTTAGACTTATTTTGTTCGATTTTCTTTCTCATCAGTTACATGAAATCACGTGGGCATTAATTCGACGAAATTCGCATTAAGAGATGGAATCTTTTCCCATTCCTTTAAAATAGCCTTGAGGTTACGCACTTCTCATCTTTCATTGCCTAACTTTTGAATTCCGGAAACCCCACAAATGTTCTATTGGATTCATATTAGGGGGATTGTGGCGGCTTGTGGAGTTGTGTGTATGGTGAAGCAGTGAACTTGAGTTAAATCAATGAACGCTGTTCATAATAGTTTCCATCATACTCATATAAACAAGATTAAGTCGTTTGCATTCTATTTAACAAGACATAATAATTTCATGATTACCATTGACGTATCGTCACAGATATGCTTGGTGATCTCTCTTCAGATTCATTACAGGGGAAAATTTCCAAGATGTGCTTCCGAACATTACCCTTCTTGGAGTGACATATATTTCATTTTGTGTCAATCGTGTTGAGATATTGCTCTCATTGTGTAAGTAGGTACATTTTTGTCACAAAAGATTTTAGAGGAATGCAAAAAGTAAAATTGAGGGATGAATTAGACGCACAGGAATTCAATGTTTTTTTTAAATTCTTTCTTTTACTATTTGAATGAGTAGTACATGGTTCAGTATTTTCTACTTTTTCACATGTGATTGTTCTAACTTACAGTTAACCTAACCTAAAATGAATTCTAATCTAAGTACGTAGTAATTCAGTGTACGCAGCGCGTTCTCCCCACTGCAATGGTAGGCTGCTTCCCTCCCCGGAAAGTTGCCAACCCTCCATTCCTTTCCACTTCGCCTCGCGGGCAGACGCCCTGCTCCCCAGTGCAGAATGCCCGCGGAAGCGGGCGTCGTGCTGGTGTAGGTTTTACAATACTGTCTTTGTCATTGCGCTAAATACTACGATGCATTTGATTACCCATGGATCATAACTTTTATTTTTAATTACTATAGTTTCAAGAGTCTTATTCAATTGTTTAATTCATCCACCCAAAATTGACGTTTCGTATGCCATTATTGTAGGGCCATAGACTGTTGGACGACAAATGTCTGGAAGTATCTCAATGGATTTTGTGTGATACTGTCGAGTGATGAAGACGTCGCTTGTAGCACGCTAGAGTAATACCGTGTGGCCCACCTAAGATGTTCCCTTCAATTTTCTCCTGAACCGTTGCAGATACTGAGATGAGGTTTTCACTAAAACTACTATATGCAAGGGGCACATATGGTCATGCATAATATTATTCTATTGCAGTTTTTATTGCAGAGATATTGACCCAACTTCGATTTTTTTAAATTGAACCCTATAGTTTTTTTTAGCTCATCGTAACAAGCGTGAAGAGACGATTTCATAAATATACATATCGCCATATGTTGCATAACAAAATTTTCGAGAAATTAAGAGTTTTCAAGACGCGCTTCGACTGCTGGTTTCCGTAATCTGAACGAGAAATTCCGGGTTATATGCGTCGAGGCCATTCCCTTCCGTTGCGTCGATCCTGCGGTAAATATAGTGATGCAATATGCAAAGGAGCTCACGAAAACCCGCGATTTGCTCTTTAAGACTTCACCTTCTCAGGCCTGAAGACAATGTATTCACCCATAGCCATGTTCTTAGCAAATCTGTACGCCACAAGGTACTATTTTTTAATTAACGAAATACTACAAGATTTGAGAAAATATTTGAATTATTTACCCTAGAGAAAGAAGGGTAGATAGAATGAACATGTTCTGAATTAACAAATGCGTGTGCTGTCACAAACAAAACGTTTACTCTTTGAAAGACTGAAAACCTCAGCCGGTACAAAAATATCGTGTAAATAAAAGTAAGAAAAATATTTTAAAATACAGAAAGAAAAGTTAAGGTAACAATTCTAGAAATAGCTTGGTTTATAACATGTGCTCAATATGTGCACCATCAACGGATATACACATTTGAAGCTTGTCAAGAGACCTTCGAACAGAATTCAGAGTTCCACGTGAAATCGCATGACAAGATACGATAATGCGGCACCTCAGATCTTCAGATGTTGGTACTTGTGAGTAAACGTCGTTATTTATCGTTCCCCATAGAAATTAGTCAGGGGGCGTAAGATAAGGTGACCTTACCGGCCAGTTAACTACAGCACCGCGCCCAATCCGTCGGTCGGGGAACTTCTCATGCAGCACTTGCCTAGCCACAAGCGCGTTGTGGGCTGGACATCCTACATGTTGCATCCACGTACAATTGCTCATGTCCAGGGGAATTTCCTCCAGAAGCAGCGGCAATGTTTCACGAAGAAATCTTGCGTATTTGTTTCCTGTCAAATGACCATCCATGAAATAGGGACCTATGATTGTGTCGTTAAGAATACCGCACCAGACATTAATACTCCACTGCTTTTGGTTCTCAACTTCACGAAGCCAACGAGGATTGTCCACCACCCAGTAGTGCATGTTGTGTAGATACTCGTGACCGTAATTCGTAAATGTTCCCTCATCAGTAGACATAATCTTCTTTAAAAAGTCCTGATCATCTCGCCCGTGTTCCAGAGCAAAACGACAAAACTGAACACGTTTCTGGTAATCACCATCATAAATCTTCTGGAGCAACGAAATGTGGTAGGGAGGAAACTTGTTACTCCTCAAGATGCGGAGGGCACTCGAACGACTAATGCCGGAATCTCTGGCAATGTCTCGAGAGTGATGTGGGGATTGTTGTGAACAGCTGCAAGAACGGCGGCATGTGCTTCCACGTCCGTTGCCCTTCTGCTCCGCAAACGAGTCTTTACGTTCCAGTCGCCTGTGCACAAGGCTTTTACAGATTCTCATTAGTCATGTGCGAAGGCCGCCGTCGATCTGGATATCTTTCAGAATACAGTAATGCGATTTTCTTTGCATTTCTACCACATTCACCGTACACAAGAATTAGGTCCAGCGTCTTGTTCGTATACATCTTCGCGGATATTTCTGCACTATTTCACTGCGTTTACAAATTTCTTCTAAATATGGAGAGTTCCCCTTTAGTTCTGACTGCATACCTTTCTCCACCGCCCTTATATTCTACCTACCCTTCTTACGTCACTTCTAGGCATCTCCAGTTTTCCCACTTTACTCGGCCGACGCAACAGAAGGGAATAGCCCCCCGCATATCACCCGGAATTTCTTATTTATTTATGTCAAAAACAGTTAAAACTGTGTGTGACGAGCTATGGGGAGAAGTGAATTTTGTGCACGTTTTCATAATTCTGTGATCTTTATCCTAAACCATAGCATAGCACTGAATTCGAATTTTGAATACAGAAAGAGAGGGTTTTTTTTTTTCGAATTTGTTCACAAAGGGTGGATTTCTAAGACGAGGTCGAGCCGTGGATTTGAAACCACGGGTTGAACCCATGGCTTCAGCCGTGGCGCGAATCAGATTGATAAAACGAGGGTTCGACGAAGTCTGGTGAGACCGCGGTCTCAAGCCGCGGGTCGGAAAGATCGGTTTGGCAACGTTGCCTTAGCGAATGCGAACGGCGTTCGTCGTGTGTTTCTGCATTACAAATCCGTAGAAACGTCGCGGCAAAGTAGTGAACTTGCGTTTGATATCGAAGGTACGTATTGTATTTCCATACTTATTTTACATGATAATGTAATGAAGTACTTGAAATACATTTTTATAAACTAATTACAAAGCAACGACAAATTTTCGTTCTGTTATTACAGATGGCTCGTTTTGAAAAGCGGGAAAGGGGGATTCTGGCGGAAATTTGCCAGAAATACCCTATTTTGTGTAATAAGGCATATACAAACGATGTAATTTCAGAAAAAAAGCAAGCGTGGTTGAATATATGCCAAGAATTCAACTCCAGGGAAACCTGCACGTAATTGTGAACAACTTCAGAGTAAGTTTTTGTGGCCAAAGATAATATTTTGTAGTTGCTCTAGTTTTCTTAAAACAGAAATACATACTTTTAAATATCAGGACTAGCAAAAAACTTAATTCTAAGAGTAAACGCTTTAAATATAAATATTGCATATTCATTAAAGCAATCTCATTACTTGCAGTTCTGTTAATTTGTAGCAATGACATGTTTATCTTTTTATGTGGTATGATTGGTCTCGTGGAACGAGTTGATTTTGAATAAAATTTAAAAAATATATAATCTGCAAATGTTTATATAATTGTCAAAATTAGTGGACAGTTTTTTGTCTGCTGGACTTTATCTACCACAAACTAATTTATCTTGAGGCCTATGATGTTCCCTTCTGGGTTACCTTTTTCTATTAGATATGAATAATCCACAGATATTGATAGTACATGCTAAAATCATCTGTTCTTCAAACAGCAGTGCAGTAAGAGATTTGCTAATTCAAACACAATATACGTAATTTATGTTAAATCAATGTCTGCAATTTGCATTTGGATAGTAATTATTTGCAAAATGATATGTTTTTCTTTTATAAAATGGTTTTTGTGTCAATCTTTGTTATTGTTTAGACCTCTGGAAGCGTTTGAAAGATGGTGCAAAAAAAGCTCTTGATGCATCAAGGAATGAGGCCAGAGGCACTGGAGGAGGTCCATCACAAACAAAAAAGATGGATGAAGCAGAAGAAGTTGTGGCAGGGATGCTAGGAGCATCATTTGAACCATTAGAAATGGCATATGATGATGATGCCTTTGTATTCCAGGTATTCATTTCTCTTTGTCATTTTTTATTGCACGTTAGAAAATATGTATGTGTCTTTTGAAGTATATTTTGAAAAATAATAGTTTTTAATTGTTTTATTCTATTTGTAGGAAGGTTCTGTGGTACTAGATATTCCTACTATTATTGATAATTGTGGAAATATAAATGGCAGTCAGGAGAAAGATGTCATGGAAACAAATGATGCTCCTAGTTTTTCTGGTTCAATTTCTATGCCTGTTACCCAGAAAAAGGCATCAGAAGTAAAAAGGTAAGTTTAATAATGACATATAAAAAATACTGTTCTGAATAGTCATTTGCTTGCATTTCTAAAATATAGTCCTTGCATTTTGTTTAGTTTGTAGGCTGTTATTTGCAGTTTTTTTATATTTGTTTGACAAAAATTAAATGAATTGTGAATTAATTAAATGAATATCTGAAATGTAAATATTAGATGCAATTTTCTTGAAATCATACTTTAAAGACACTGATTAAAATAAAATTCCATATTTTAATTTCTTTCTTTTTTCAGAAAAAAAAATTACGAGGAGGAATTACTGAAAATGGCAGAACGTGAGCATCAAGAAAAAATGAAACAACATTCAGTAAAATTGCAAACGCTGAAAATCAAGAGAAAAAACAGCTTTGCTTGAATTTAAAAAGCAACAAAAGTGTAATGTTAAAAGAAATAAAAAACATTAATTTGTATATTTTGTTTTTATTTATAAAGAATTATGAAAAATGGGTTTGAATGAAGTGAGCTCTCCATCTCAGTCCTAAAACATTGTCCGCTTGATCTGGAACAGCTTCAACTTCCTCCTCTGCAATTTCTTCATTAAATTCCTCTTCTTTTCTTTCAATAGCAATATTGTGTAGAATTGCTGTAGCTACTATTATTTTCAGGCTTGTATCTAACTTTGTCCTTAGAGTATAGTGCAGACATGGAAATCTTTTTTTCCAACAACCAAATAATCTTTCTACAATATTCCTAGCTCTTTTGTGAGCTGCGTTGTAACGTCTCTCAGCGTTGCTTATCTCATTGAGCACGGGAGTTAACAGATAGCGTGCACATGGGTATCCGCTATCGCCAATTAGATGGCCAGAATAGATTCCGCGTTCCAAGACACCTTTTATGACTGAATTTCTAAAAATTCTACTGTCATGTGTGGACCCTGGCCACCTTGCCACAATGTTTGTTATTTTCATATCAGGATCACTAATTACCTGACAATTAACAGAATAAAATCTTTTCCTATTATAGAACATTTCTGCGTTATCTTTACAAGGGCACACAATTCTAATGTGAGTGCAGTCAATGGCACCCAATATACCAGGAAAATTGTCTCTGGATAGCTGAGAAAAACGTTGTTTAATAGAGGAGTGTTCCTGCCTATTTGGAAAGTAGATGTATCTTTGCTTCCAAGAGCATATTACCTCAGACACACGTTTCACTAAGCGGCACACCATACTCTCATGAATTCCGATCAAGTCACCCACTACCATGTGGAAGGCTCCTGTGGCGTAAAATCTTGAACAAAGAAAACTTATTTTAACATGCGTTTATTTCTCTTTTAAAGAAAACTTTTATTTCCAATTCGGACGTGAAAATGAGAATTAATGCACTTCACTATACATAAGAATTAATTAAAATGTGAACTTCCTGAAATGATTTACATACAGGGATATTCATTTTACTAACCTTAGAACCACTAAAAGTTGAATTATCACGGGTAAACCGGATCCTCTACCATCCATGTGATTAAGGTTAGGTCGCAACATTTCAGCCAAATGAATTACAGTTTCTTTCGAAAAGCGAAATCTTCTCCGAAATTCGCGATCGTTGTATTTTTCTATGGGATTGCTGCGATCCCGCAACACTCTTGTTCTCGGGTTTAGTGTTCTCAGCCGCTGAACATTGGCTCGAAATTCTTCCATAAGCCTGAAGTGCTCCATTTTCAACAATTTGAGTGAATGACCCGCGGCTTCAAACCACCCTTCGCCGAGGTCTGGAATTTTCAAGCCGCGGGTCGACCCGCGGCCGCGAAACTTCGCCAAAGCGGCGTCTTATCAAGCGAAACTGGGGTTTCAAGCCGGGGCTCGAAGAATCCGCGGCTCAGACCGCGTCTTAGAAATCCACCTAAAATATTCGCTCCTATATAATTAAATATATTTTCAAAGGTAAATTAGCTATAAATTCCTGCCCTGAACCCTCATGTTCTTCATGAAAGCATAATACTTTTTGCCGCGATAATATGGAAAACAATAATTTGAATAACTATATTTCCCACTGAAATTCAGAAGACGTCCACAAATAATGAAGTTACATTTATGTCCAGAAGCAAAACAAGGGACCATCTCAGCATTTGCTCAAGGATCAGGGAAACTGGACGAAAAACCTAATCGAGATGGGCGCCATCGACCCAGAAGCTGGGGTACAATACTTGTTACTGGTTCTTTAGAATTATTCAGTCCAAATGATAAATAATTACATTAACTATCATTTTTAAAATTAATGTTAATTCTCTTTTGATGCTCGGTATAGTCTCGAATTGTATAGAGACAGTTATGCAGCAGAAAAGATTTTACTTGGGACTTAAACTTTTCTATCGAATTTAATCGTTTAATGTCATCTGGCAAGGTGTTGTAATGTACATGAATTGTATGTGAATTTTTTGTAGTGAGCTGTTGATACTGCACCTGGTGGATATGATTACTACGTCGTGTGTTATACTTATAGACATCGGCGTTTGCTGAAAATATATTCCCGCCCTTAACCCTCCGTAAACCACGTGGATAAAAGTTACGTCCTGCACCACGTGGGGTTTCTTGGACCCCCACTCATTATCCGAATACAGATCGCGTAATATGTATTTATTTGTGTATATAATGTACGGTTAATACTTTTGTGTTACTTTTGGATAAAATGAAAAAAAAAATCAATTCAAATCATCATTTTACTACTTAAATACAAAGAAAAGAAAAATTGTAGTAATTTTTACAAACTTGAAGTACACTTTTCTATTGCTTAGTCAATATTTAGAGAAAGTAATTAGAAGCATATTTACATTGTTTAATTTTGTTTAATTTAAATTTATACCTAATAAGAAACAAAAACTAGTAAGAACAACTTATATATATATAAATTATATATATATATATATATATAAATAAACAGTCTTAGTGTGTTCATGGTGGGTTATATTCTGCGCAGTTTTTGCAGTAAAAATGCGCGTGCTCCAAGCATAGAGGCACATCACATCGCTCACAACCGTACTTGGCCTTGCGATCTTTATTCCTATCGCATTCTGAACACCTTGTCTTTGATACCGGTTTCTTTTTTGGCGGCTCATGAGGCATTTCACTTAGGAAGACATATATGCTCTTACGAGAATCCTTCGGAATCCGTGGATTCTTTGCGAATTCTCAAATGTTTTTCTAGTAAAGACATTCCCAAATTGCGAATAAACTTCCTTCTATGATTCGTTTTAACTCTTTCAAGTCCATTGTTTACCATGTGTATTATCATGGCATTGATTCCCGCGTGATTGAGCATGGAAAAAAAATTGTGAGTGGCCAGCGCCGGGAATCACGAGACACGTCGCACAGTGGGCTGAAACGGGCTGAAACGCGCGCATTGGGTTTCACGAGCAATTATTTTAAAATAAGGCCTCCAAAATGTTGTTGTGCGCTACAGATCTTTAATATAAGATCTAAAATAACTAAATTTTGTAAACAATTGCAAATTACAGATGGCGCCACCCTCATTTTCAACAACTATTTTCATGCTGTTTTGGCGGAGATTAGAAAAACACACAAGCCTGACAGGAATAGATAGATTTAGAAAATATAATAATGGAATGCGTACCATTGGATTGTAGAGGATGCTAATTTCGAATTTGCTATCAAAATAGTCAAATTCAAAATGGCGAATCCAAAATGGTGACTATTTTTGATATTGGAATTCAGTTTTGCCAAAAGTATACCATGAAAATTGTGGGGTAATTTACTGCAAATTTGATCTCAGATTGTAAAATTCAAAATAGTAATCCTAATTTTAGGAATTCAATTCAATATTATCTAAACTACATATTATAGGGTTTGTGAGGGCGTTGATTGCGAATTTGCTGTAAAAATTGTAAAATAGTGAATATCAAAATTTGAAAAGTCATCGAATTTCCCAAAATTAAATATTTTGGGAATTTTGGAGGAGTTATGTATTATAAGTCAAAAGAAAGAAAGTTAAAATTTAAATAGTAATTACAACACGTTCAAGTACTTTTGATGACATTTATTAAGTTTAAATACATGATCAGTGGAATTTGAATTATTAATAAAAATCGTAATGGTAATTAAAAAGGTTGTTTATCATCTTCTTTCAATTTCAACATTGAAAATATAAATTTTTAATTTCCCGTATACGTACGTATATACGGAGTATATACGTAGTATAGGGAAATTTATGTAATGCTGAGGAAAATCGATTTCGAGATATCAACGGAAATACACGTTTTGGGGTCCTCTGATACCGAAAATGTGTTTCTTTTCAAAACGTCCGTCCGAATGTCTGTTTGTGAAAATCGTAGCGCCGAAACCATAAGTACGATTTCTTCCAAAATGAATATTCCGCAGCCGATTTGGTTGCACTGCAGGCGTCGCGATTTTGAAAGACCTTCCTCAAAATTTGGGGGTACTTTATAGTAAGCCCCTCGGACATTTTCAAACTTTCCTCAAAAACGGCTCCAAATTTTTTCCTTAAATTTCCTATAACGATAGAATAAAATGCACTTATAAAGGTGGCATGGGTCCGAATTTTTCTGAATGAAATATATTCTTTAAATTAGATCTTTAAATGAGATCATGTACATTTTTTCTGAATACTATTAGTTATCGTATACTTTTGCGTAAATAAAGTGTTTAAAAACAAGATTTTCTCATAAATGGTTCCAAATTCGTTCATGAGTTTTTTAATCTAGAATAGAAAAGCAAAAGAAAAAAAATAATCTGTAACCTAAAAATCTGAGTGTGACTTTCAATCTCTCAGGCAAAGGTCGAGAACATCACGCGGTAATATTCTTTTCTTTTTCATTTTACTTGATGCTCTACAATGGGAGAGCAAGGGATCAGATGTCAATAAAAATCTTCGAAAATGTCCATTAAATTATACTTGACACCTTTCTCGAATTTTGGCATAGAAATTTTCTAAAGTTTTTATTTCTATGCTCTGTAGCCTCTTCAGATAAAGTTCCGGAAAATAACGAAACAAGACTGTCAGTTGAAGTTTTAACTAATGAATGATTTTCTGTGGTAATATAGTGAATCAACAGTGCAGAGAAACTACTTATTTTCATGTGGAATATGCAAGACAATGAGAATACTTAAAATTTTCCTGGAATCAACCTGAAACAATTAGAGCTAATATGTTTCCTACGTTAGTAAATCGCGTACATTTAGGACGTAAGTCATTAGTTTTACAGGTTGATGGTGCAATATATTGCAATACTCATATATTGAATGCAATATATTGACTCAACTTGTTCAGTTTCATTATTAGAATGAAACTATTAACTAGACTGCCTTCTTGAGTCAATTACAAAATTGTGAATAAATTAAAAGCTTAATTTTTGTAAAGTAGTGTTTTTATGGAACTTAAAAATATAATACATTGATTTGCAACTACTATATTGCCAATGTTTGAAACATGGTCTCTACTTCACACTCTCTAATGATACAAGTTACATAAAAGAATTGTGTTAAAAATGTATTCATACCTTTAGGTAAGTCATGGTGTTTAATGATCTCCCTGCCATGAACAAAAACTTTATGAACGGAAGGGCTCATAGGCCAAAAATTAAAATCTTTTTTTTAACAATTTTGCTGTTTTCAAAGCAAAATTGCCAAATTTATCGGCGTTCAACGGCTCAGTTGTGTTAATGGCCGTCAAAATAGTTGCTAATGCATATTTTATTAAATTGGAAATTTTGCCAGGATATTTCATGATTTGGTCCAATACTCCTGCTGCTTCAGGGTTTCCATGTTTTCTTAATGAAGACGAAGCCGCGAACATCAGTGCATTACTTTCTTATTTCTGCAATTCTTATTAATTAATGAAATAAAAAGTACAACGTATTTCAAATACAAATTTCAATGTAAGTAATTTAGTTCTTATAAAGTATATAAGTGTAAACAACTCTGAACAAATGAAACACTATAAATATAAAATGTGTAATTCATTAAAAGCAAGGATTAAAATAGTAATGTGTAATTCATATGGTAGATGGAATTCACTTGCCACATGTGGAATTCATAATATTTAGGTAAACAACATCTCAGGGATATTTTGTTCTTGATATTTGCAAAAGAAGGTAGATACGAATACAAATCCTCTTAAATTAATGCAAAAATTTCGAAATTATTTCGAAACTGATCATTAGATAAAGATCATGGTCAATCTTACAAAGAAAGTCACGGAAGCCTCCGCCGACCTCCCTCCCCTCTTCGCAACACCCCTGCTCCCGATCGGCCACCCGATCACAAGCTCGCTCGGTTCCCACGCTAGCAACTCACACAGACACGCACACAGACGCGGCCCTCGCCGGCCGGCCAATTTAATACAAAATGACTTGTCGCCTGTCCGCTGTGGTGTGCACACGCTCGTTCGTGAAGCTCAAATAATCATTGTACCGTTCGTATGTAAACAACTGTGTGGTGGGCACGAACTCTCTCGAATCTTCAACTAACGATGCCGCTAATATTCGGCAACATATCTTCAACTAATTGTGTCGGTCTTATTCGGCAATATACAATTGTGGTGCACACGCCTTCCCAAACTATTAAACTACTATACCGTTCCTATACGGTAGCCAACTTTACGGTGCGCACGAACTCTCTCGAAATCTTCAACTAACGGTGCCGGTAATATTCGGCAACACACAATTGTGTCGCACACACTTCTTGAACTACTCAATTAATTGTACACGGACAACACTTAAAACTATTGCGGAGTGACTTTAAAAGAATGTCGTGTATCTCATTTTCATTGGGCTCTCTGAATTTTTGGAAATTTCAAATTGCAAATATTGCGACAAAATATGTGCTTTTTAGCACCAATAGTTTTAGAGGAGATATTTAGAAAATTGAACAAAAATTTGCCTTGAATATTTAATAAAAGGAAAGAGAAACTTGGAAAATGTTGAAGACGTACTTGTGTTGCCCTTTAGTACACTATATAATGGAAGTTAATTTTAGAGATTGCGTTTGGTGGTGAAACTCATTATTTCTTCAAAAATTCAAGTTTATAAGACGTTTTACCACTATCTTGATAACTAACTCCAGCAACACAGCTTCATTCTTTACAATTTAATTTAAAAATTAAAGAATTACTATTAAAGATTTAAGTTCTTATCAAAAGTAATTTCCAGAGTCATATAACAAAAAAATCAATTCTATAATCACAAATAAATGTATATTTGGGAGATTTGTTATATTTTTTGGCACAAAAATATCATTACAGAACTTTGAGGACAGTTTCAATAATTATGCAGTAACAAAATTTTATAATTTTATTTACTACAAAACAAACAATACACAATATTTATTACTATATTTATATCTCAGCATACTGAATAATTTCATTGGGAACATGTGACAAAAGCAGTACATCACATGTATGAAAAAATCAATTATAACTATACACATTATTGACAACAATGTGCATTTTCTCAATTGACAACATATTTGTGTCAACATATGACAACAACATATGACAAACATGTGACAACATATTTCAAAACTTCTGAACCACAATGCACAAATTTTACAAATTTTGAAAGTGTACAATATTTTTTAATTTTCCTGTAAACACTTTAGAGTGTTACCCAGTACTACCCTCCAAATTATTATATTTAAAGGTTTTTCATTGAATTCTAAAGAGATAAATAATGTTAATTTTTTTAGAAAGAGACAATGTTCCCATATATTTTGTAGATTTACTGATTGAATGACCTTAAGTTTGAAACCATATCTGTTTTTGTTTTCAGGATAAAATTTTTAAAATGTTTTGAATAAACAAAAATGTATGGTTTCAAAATCATACCTCAAAGAAGAGTATGTTGCTACATTTCTAACAAAGATTTTGAAACTTCTTTTCAAGCCCAACATTGGTCTGAAAACAAATTAAATAGCTTGACATAAATTACTAAAGCAAACACTCTTTACATCTATTCACATAGTGTGAACATAAGATTTCTTCAAAACTTCTTTGGGATGTACATCTGATCTTGTTTCTTACCGTAATGTTTCTGTTCATTTAGAGACAATTTCCTCAATTCATCTAGAATGTTACTGTTTTTGATAGTCATAAACATGGAAAATTCTGAAGAAATGCTATCATTACTTTTGTACGGTTCTTAAAACAATGAGAAACAAATGTCAACTTATGGGTAATATTTCACTTGGTCAAATGTGAGAGGCTGATTTAATAAGATATTTTTTCTTTTTCCGGACACCATGGATTGTTTTCATTTGCATTTGCTTACAGCAACTTGGCAAATGTTATTTCCAGAAAAACATTAGATTGCTTGCTTTTCATAGGTTACGTTGTGTAAGACATACACAATTAAGTTACAAAATCATATAACTGCAACTGCAATGTATAAACATAATACAATGAGATCGAAAATACACAATCTGCTAAAAGTAGTTGTGATATATTATCTTACACTAGTGAAAACGCAAATAAAGACTAAATAGCTTTATATAATTTTGTCCTACTAGCTCGAAAATAAACTATACACTTTTTCCTTCAATTATTGCAGTTGAAACAATGAAACAAATAATTGTTCTTAAAAAACGTGTCACAAGAATTATGTACAAAATAGTAGCATGTATGACAGTCACACTCTAAAAAGCAACTTGCAGAGCGAAGTAAAGGATGTAACTCTTGTTACCAACTCTAGCGAAGAAATAAACCTAAAGTTGACGATATTACAATTAATATGTGCATCTCTATTCACGCTCTTATGTATTTTTTCCTCGTAATTTTTAGATATTGTTACTTCCCTCACTATCTTGTTACAATCAGTATCTTCTGAATGAAATAATGTAGGTGACAAAATTCAGATGTTTGAGCTCCAATTTGGCATGATAGCCACTGGTAGCAAGACGCGCGCGTACTCACACGCATGGGCAGGTTCCGAGCATGGCGCGTGGCTTTTCTGGTATGTTCAACTTTTTACAAAACGCTGTCATTTTCACGGACGCAGGTGGACGCAGCTGCATTTAATCGTAACATGTAGTTATATAAATAGACTTCTTTCCTAAAAATCCTATTGAGGAGGACGGAGGAGAAAAAAAGTTACAGCCTTTTAAAGTGAGACCTATTTTCCCATTTAAATAACATGGAGATTAATTTCATTGACAAAAATGCTTCGTTTTGAATGCTTTTTTCTTATATATATATCGCTATCAAAATGTGATATAAAACTTGAAATTGTATTCAGGAACTCATAAATAGCATACAGAGTCATATTATTTGCGGTTTCTGCAAATTTTGTTTTTTCTCCCAATGCGCGCATTTCGGGCCATTTCAGCCCATTGTGCGTCGTATGTTCTGGCAAGTCCACATCCACTCCACTTTTAGTTGAATTGTAAAATGTAATAATCGACGGTTTTCTCTTGTTTCCGGTATCTTCATCTATCTCTTGGTCATGGTGTAGAGACGACATGACATACACGTGTTTGCGTGGCTTCGGTACATAAGAAACCGGCGTGATATCTCTTTAGAAACCAAACTGCGAAGAATGTGTTTACCGTGGTTGCTTGAAACAGCGGTATTCATGTCTTATTGGCTCGCAAAGAACCAACTACTGTTAGTTTATGCTTTCGCAGTAGATTTTTCAGTAGCTTCGTGACTAGTGAAAAAATTGTTTCTGGATCTTCGAGAAATATAACAATGGACACAGTTCACCATACGATCGACGAGGTCAAAGGGCTTGTTGCGGACAGTAAAACGACTATTTTCTGGTTTACTTCAATAAATTTCTAAATGCATGGTGAAAATGTTTTAGCATCCACCAGAGCATACATTTTTATTCCATATTTAGCTGGTTTTGATGGAATATATTGACGAAACCCACATTTACCTCGAAAGGCAACCAACTCTTCATCGAGTGTTAGGTACTCAAAAGGTGTATATGCATTTTGACAATTCTGAACGAAGATTTCAAATATGCATAGAACCGGAAAGGTGTGTACATAAAGTTCCATCATTCCAGTAAGGTATTTCTACTCTCTGAGATCGTTGTTCAAGGTACTAACATAGCCAATCTAGAGCAATGCCACGGATTCCATATGAAGGTAATTTTGAAACTAAAATGTTGTGATCAATGACGTCAAAAGCTTTTGAAAGATCAAAAAATTTTCCAATAGTTGCTTCGTTTTGATTCAATGATGATGCGACATCTTTAAAAAAAGAAAAAAAAATGGCTGTTTCCGTAAATTTTGATTTCCGAAATCCATGTCGGCAATTTGAAAACGCGTAGTGTTTAATGAGAAAGGTTTCCATTCGCACGTAAAAACGTCTCTCTACAATTTTGAAAAAACTGACAAAAGAGAAATTGGCCGATAATTTTGAATTTCATTTTTGTTGCCTTTTTTGAAGAGCGACTTAATCTTAGCGGTTTAAAAATATGAGGAAAAATTCCGCTGCTTAAGGATGCAGTAAATATGTGAGTTAACGGGTGTATAATGGCTGGCGCACAAGTCTTTAACAAAGAATCCGGAAATTCATATAAACCGGCCGAATATTCATCTTTTAATTTACGGATTATTTTGAGAATTTTATAGGAAGAGGTTTCGGAAACGAACATGGTGTCTAAGATTTTTAGGGAAACGTCAGATGTTGAATTTTGTGGCTGAAAACCCTTAGTGCGATCGACAGCAATTCTCGAAAAGTATTGGTGAAAGAGACTAGCCACTTTTGCCGGATCGTTTACGTCTCTATCGTTATCTTTTAAAACAACATTCTTTATAAGGTTTCTAGTTGGTTTGGTCGCAAGTTTTACTATATCGCACATTTATTTTGTTTTTTTATTTGAGTTCAAAATATCCTTATCGTTTTTCATGATTTAGCTTGCCTTATGACTTCTTAACAATGATTTGAATTTTTTAAAGTAGAGGAGGAAATCTTGAGATACGTTATGATGCTTAGAAATGAAAGAAAAAACTCGTTTGTTTTTACATGATGTTCTAATCCCTTGTGTTATCCAAGAATTTCTTTTCCGTGAAATATTTCATTTTCTTTTCTGAAGAGGAAAGCGTTAAAAGAAGTGTTAAAATGAAATGAAAGTGTTGAAAAAAAAAATATTTATCGTTTGTATTGTCACGCACTGCACGCGGTCCCCGGCGGCGTGGGAGCGCCGGAAATCCGTGAGGGCGGCCCGGGCCTAGCTCAGTCAGTCAATTTTGTTACCTTTCTGAAAATAGGCGGTGATTGAAGGAACTGCAAGGTGCAATATAATGACAATAACAATTTGGGTGACTGGTAACACAATAGAAAGTTTATTTCCGCCTAATGATAGGCCGGAGAAGTTACACAAGGAATTTTAGAAGAAATGCCCTACCTAGTGAGCTCTGGTTAGGAACAAAAAAGAACTTAAATCTAAGAGAAAAGCAAAAAGAAAATTCACAATGCAATTATTCTACTGATTACATAAGGAAACGATCATTCGCCTTCTGGACTGGCGATTACGTGCCTCAGCGCGGCACCGCAATTCACAGAAAAAAGTCTTTGTACGGTCGTTGACCAAATACAATGCCTGATAATGATGGTGCTGAACAAGCGTCAAATGGCACCGGTGGCAGCTGGTCGCGGCGGCGGCGGTGGGTTGGCCTCCCAAAGCCGAAGGGACGCTCGCCGACGCGTGGCCGCAACACGGGGCGGTGTCGGCACGGCGGCGGCGCGGGCTGAGGCGATGGCGGCTTCGTTGGCCCAAATCACGAGCGATCGCGTATCTCACGCACAATGTCACACAGCACGATCTGAGAGTTCCAATAAGCTCTATGCGAGCACAAATCTCGGAGAGTATCGGTCTAATTGCCAGTGGTGGCAGAGTTCAAAAATTGATACTCGGAAAGAATTTCTCCCGGCTATCGAGATTAAGCAAGACAGAATTGGATTGCACGGGGCAATCTCAAATCGCTCCCCAGAGCACGCGATGCCCGAGGTACCTCGACCTCTCTCCTCAGCTCTCGCCACCCGTCTCTCGTACCCTCACTTTGTGTGTTTTTCCACTCTTTTCCCCCCCCCAAATTTTCGCAGATATTTCGAAATCACCCCTTCCCCACAGAATTCTACCCCTGATTGGTTGAGTGTGATGGCGTCTTAACTCTTTTTTTAGCCAACCAGCTCCGGCGATTCTGGAATTTTCCTTACTGTCTCATTCCAAAAGCCCTCTTTGTTTATCGAAGAAAGTAGGTCAAGAAGGGTGTGAGGCATGATCGTTGTGCCCCCGAATGTTGCAGTGAATTACAACTTTGAGCTTCCCAGCGCGAGTGACAGCCAAAAAACCGTGACAGGCACGCGCCGCGAACCTATTCAAATAGTTCTGGGGCGCCTGAGGTCCCGAACAAAAGGTCTCCCTCGCCCCCTGGTGCCATAAAACATTCGGGGAGGTGCGCGTGTCGCGCGCTCGCGGGCGGGCAGCGTGGCGCGGTAGGTTCTCTCCACGCACTAGCCTTCTGCATCGGCATTTTATTTATGAAATTAATTTGCAGTAGAACTAGCGTACCGCTACAGTATCAATAGTATTATAAACCACGTCCCATGACTCCTGCAGCAAGTAATCAATGAATAATTTTATTTTACTTTTAGAAAACACTCTACTCATACGTGTATTATTTATTGTGACATTGTTCGCATTTCGTATAATGGTAAGAATTTGTGCATTGTGGTCACTGTATCCTAAATCTTTTGTTTCAATTTCATGTCGAGTAGTGGTTTTGTTAATTATTTGATCGATTGCCTTCTTTGAATTTACTGTGATCCGTGTAGGTACTTTTATTATACTATCTAAACTGAAGGAATTAATTCAATTAAGAAACTGCTCTTTCTCGCAAGATTCGAGCAGAAAATCAATGTTAAAATCTCCGCATACAACAATGGATTCAAAAGAGCGATTGATGACTTTGATTAGTGTTATCTCTAGTTTTTCTAAGAACAAAGTGTTATCCGCAGCTCTCTTTGTTAGAGGCCTTAGATGCAAAGCAATATCATTTTTAGCATAGGAATATGTACAACAGAAATTTCAAAAACATTTTCAACGGAATACTCCTTGAATTCCGTCAAGGAGATAGAATCAATATTATTTTTAACGTAAATACAAGATCCTCCATATGCAGGACTTTTATGAGATTCTCTTTTTCTACAATAATAGCCTGCGAGGTAAAATTTTGGAATTTGTAAAATGCTAAGTTCATTAGGAGATAACTAATGTTCCGTAAAGCAAAGAACATCCATTTGATTTAAATCGCTCTGTAGAGCAGCCTCGATAAACTCAGTTTTATTTGAAAGGGATTGAACATTATGGTGCAATATCTTTATTTTTTGCAAGTACCTACACGAATGGTTTTCTGCTGTATCTGACGGTAGTTGCTATTTATTTATTCCATTTTTACCGTGAGTGCGTGGTCGAAGGTTGTAATGTGTCCCAGCAGTCACAGGTTGTGAGGAAATGGGGGCGTCATTGGTAGTGGGAATGGAAGAAACGGGAGTAGGTTCACATGAGGAGGTAAGAAGGTTTCAGAATAAGGGTGGGGGGTGGGGAACGTAAGGAAGGTGAAAGGGATGGATTTTTGGCAGGAGGCTGCGTAGGACTGGAGTTGATGTATTGTGGAAGCTTTTCATCGACTGCATGTTTTTCAGCAAGGTGCATGTGGAGACCGTGCCGGGTGAATTGTTTTACTGAGAGGAAATTCATTTCAAAAAGTGTTAAATCTGTTTCTTTCAGTTGCAGTTTTAGTTGTTTTTTTTTTAAATTTATTTAGAGTCGCATCAACAGCTAGGTCATTAGCGACTTTTACATTGTACATTTTACATTTTGCATTTTACATCTTACATTTTACGTTTTACATTTTACATTTTACATTTACAGAGTTTACATCCTATATACTGTTAAGTACACCAATTTGTTTTAAAAAGTTCATAACTTTGTACACACTGTCAACATTGTCTAAACAATTCTTCATGTTATTAGGCAATCCACTTCTGTCACATTAGTAATCTTTGCATTCTATTAAAATATAGAAAATTGAGATTGTAGTCCCACATTTAGGGCACCTGTTCACTGGTGTTCTGGTCATGATATAAGAATGAGTCAAGTTGGAATGATCTATTGGTAATCTAGTCATTATACATTGCATTTTCCTATTCTTGATATATGGTTGATGCTCCCACACATTATTACGGATTAAATGTAATTTTGTCCTTGAGCTTTTCCAGAGGCTGTTTCATTTTTTCCAGATGCACTTATTAATAGTCCTTTTTTGTTCTACAGTAATTGCTACTTCAATTCCTTCTACAATCAATTCCTTGGGAAGTAGCTGTTTTGCTGCTGCGTCTGCTTTTTCGTTACCTACTATCCCTTGATGAGCCGGGACCCATGCCAAGACTATTTTAATATTACTTTCCATCAAATCTTTTAATTTTCTTTGCATTAACTGTATTCTTGAGTTTTTGTTCCCATGGTTCTTTAATGCATCTAAAGTTGATTTCGAATCAGTAAAAATTATAGCACTGTTTAATTCCGAATTGGTGATTAGATCTATGGCTTTATCTATAGCAAAAACTTCACAGGAAAATATTGAAAATGAATCTGGCAATTTGAAGAGAAGTTCTTGGTCTTCAAAGATGATCGCACAACCTTTTTCCCATCAATCATTGATCCATCTGTATATATGTGGGGGTAGTTTATGTAATTATGAGATAATTCTCTGAATAAGCTTTTGTACACAATGTTAGGAGTGTTATCTTTGCCATACGTTTCATTCAGAATGTGGTCATCAATTATAAATTTGAGTTCCTCCCATGGTGGAACTGGGTGGATTTGGCGTGGCATTGAGACATTCTCTATTTATGACAATTCGTTCTTGATGGTACGTATTCTGTGCAGTTTTAGTTGTTGGTTTGCGTATTGCAATAAAAAATGCAATAGAATAATGATGCATGAACATGAACACGAAATGAGAAGAACAAGAGTCTTACAACAATAACACAAATGTAGTAATGCGTTTAAACTAAATAAGTTAAAATTAAAAACAAATAGCGATAAAGTTTTTAACAAAAAATATTAATTAGTAACATAGTAGTCCCAATAGCTAATGGATAAGGTCCACTGTCATCATAAACTCTATTGGAGCGGTAAATGTAACATTGTTGTTGGATTGAAAATGGGGCGGGTTTGTGGAGGGGGACGACAATTTTGTTATCAATTGTAAACCAAAGTGTCGAGATTTCAAAATCGCATTGATCTATATGTCAATTGTGTGTTTATTAGATTAAAACGGGGACGGTATCATTGGAAAAACAAAGAAATTTTATTTCTAAACTTTATTTTTATGCGGCGAACGGAAGTTTTCTTCATCCATGAATCCAATCTTTTCCCGATACTTCTGGAAAACAGTGATGTGATGCTCAAAGTCAACTGGTTCGATGGGATTGAAAACATTGATAGTGTCTCTGCTAGCAATCAGCAAGTCTCTGTAGTGTGATCTGTTGATCGGGAAAAGCCCCCATTTGGTTTAGGTCTTCAATGAGATTTTCTAAGATTCCATTAACAAGCATGAATGTTTTCCCCATGCATTGGTGGAACGTTGAGCAGCTGCAGCCACTTTAAGCATTTCACAAAGAGTAGAGAGTCGCGAAACCATGACCTTCTTTGTTCTTTACTATCGAGTTTTTTCATCGATATCTCAATGAGGTTGGTCATACATATAACAGATGTACTTATTTTCAAAGATTCAAATTATGTTTTTCCTTCGGCCATGGTCATTAACGGAATAAGGGTTCTTTCTACTTTCTAAAATCATGACCCTTGCATATAGTAGTTTCAGTGAAAACTGTCACGTCCATAAATGAAAGTCGCACGCTAACTCAAGAATTTATTCATTCAGTCATTACAAAAGTAGCCAGCCATATTGCCAGTCCCGGGCAATCTCCAATGCCCTGCTTCTCTCCCGCTGACGCTGGCTGAGATCGTCGCCCCACGACGATAGACACCTGGCTTCTGGTTCTCTGGACTGGACTCGTAACGCCACTCGTGACTCTCGGGGCTGTCTCCAGACTGCCCTCGGGGTGTCGGCCGGCTCCCTTTAACACGTTGACTGCAAAGGCTATATAGGTAGATGGTTCACTAATTTTTCACATACTATTAGTGTAATGCATGTCAATATTTTGAAAAAAATACCCACTGCCCATTACCCACTCCTACCCAGAATGATTCTGTTCGCATAACGCTCGCCCATTGTTGCGCGTTCGTGCCCGCACAGGAGCCGTTGCAGACCTCTGGTAGCATTCCCGCCAGAGCGCGCTGTCTTGCTGCTCGCGCGCCAAATTCGAGAGTTATGCGCGACATACAAAAACCGCATCTCTGTATCTGCAACGGTTCAGGAGAAAATTGAATTGACCCTCGATAATGTCGTAGCCAATGCAAATATTTCTTTTCGTACTTTGGTGAATTTTGGGAAAGCGCCTGCATTTGTCTTCCACTAAGTCGGAAGGTTGCTACAATCCGGTGGACCTTCCATGTTTATGTATTTTGCTAGCTCATCCTTGCGTTTGGAAACGGGTGAACGCCAATTGCTGAACTTATTTGCTGAGTAGGACGACAGGTCTTCTGTCTTATGAGATGAAGTAAGGAAGAACTGGTAAGGTTGCTTCTTTTGCGCTTTTTGTGGATTTCATGAAGGAAAACACCCTTTCACAGATATTTGTGCTTCCGAACATTGATGTAATTTTGAGTCCATAATATCGCAAGTTTGGGAATCTCTCCTTAGCAATTTGAAAAGTAAATGATCCTGTTCTTGTCTGGTCGTTAGGAACACGTCAGCATGAAGATCACACAACTCACGTTGTATACTGCGATTTTTGTAGGAAGAGCTCTGACAGGTCGTCAGCTGTGAGGCCGTTGCCACACGCTCTCACGGCTAGCACGTGGAGAGCACATGGCTGCGGCTCCACCCGAGGCGGGAAGAACGAACTTTATTTTTTTTTTAAAGTAACTTTTATTAGGCTGGAGGTTCGATTGTAAAGTATTGAATGTTCTCGTGTTATGTATTCATCGTGTTTAAATCCATCCAAGTTAATAAATGTGGAACTTACTCATTTATATTTATTTCAACCTGTTATTTTAAATATTAGGCCACGTAGGTCACTTTATATTGTGTAATTAATCACTCACTAGAGGGAACCAAGATGTCGTGCTGTACTTCTTTTTAAACAGTATTATTGCTTGATCACGGATGAAATAATCGAATGCAATGACATGTAAGTATACAAGAGGTACATTTGATAATATCCAGGTATGATGCTGTATCTGAGCCTGCGCGCCATGTAATCACCGCGTTGTACCGCTTTAGCGTGTAAATGGAATGGAGTGTCACGTTGATTGTGGCTGTATAATTGTCTTCGAGATAATCTGTAATTCGTTCTTTAACATAACAGAATTTAATTCATTGTTTATTAGATATAAACGTAACTCCCTTCTTCTGTGGGAAACTCTTCGTAACACACTATTGATGTCCTATCATTGATGTTAGAAAATGAAAAGAAGACAACGGAATTGGAAATAAAAACAAAACATAATACTTTAGTGAATGTCAGATTGTTAGTCGAGAAAGAAGTCACTACCATTCTGACAGTATATTTTCATAACCTATTCATGATGTACAATAGTATAGTGTTCAGGAATATTCAAGGTTGGAGATAGCTTAAATTTTTGCTTCATAAAAATAATACATTGAATCAATGACTTTGAAACATCCTGGAATAGTCTCAATGTCAGTGTTTTATCGGGAGATGTCACTTGATTTTAAACTAGAGAAAACATTTAGTGAATGCATGTATTTCAATGGTAATATTGCAGTACAGTGAAGAGAAAAGGTAGTGAAAGGGAATCGGTTTAAATAAATTAATTGCTTCATAATTTCCAGTTTAACAGTATTGCAAAATCACTGAATTTAAAGAAGAAGAGAAGAAAAGAGCATAATCCTGAAGTGTCTGTTCTCAATATCATCATACAGTCACCAGACTATTAAATGATCATTTTAGGTACATTTCATGGGGAGGCTGTGCAACACATGTTAGCAACCAAACATGAATGGTAACCATGTATGATTGTTAAGCAAGCTTTTATGTGTACTAATACCCCACACAAAATGAGCATGATCTTTCATTGTTTTTACTTTTGTAACATTCTCATAATGGGTGTCACAGTTAGGCCTTAAGCTGCAAAATATAAAAAATGTTGTCTGTTGTTCTGAAGAGATTTTCCAAAGTGCTTATAGTGTTCAATCAGTAATGGTGATTTTCTTTGCTCATGTTCTGCTCGTAATGATTAAATTGTGACATAAGTGAAGTGCAATTCGAGAATATGAGCTTTGATAAATGAGTTTTCTTCCCCAAATGGTGGCAGGAAGTAGTTCATTATAAAAGGCTCATTGAAGATTAATGTACAATTGAGTGCAAATCTGCTGGAGCATACAATGTTCATCTCTGTAACTATTTCCTCTCCTTTCCACAACAACACATATAGTCCTTGAGAAGGAAAACAAGTTGAACAATATAACTTGAAAAGTAATGAAAAGTGAAAATTTTCAAAGTACTGCCCCTGAAAGTTATGGTTTGTAAATATTTTGCATTAAGAAGGAAAACTCCACTGGTCAAGAAATGCTCATTAGTGACCTTAAACAATTTTTTGAATTGTCAAAAAGTAACTACTGACAGATATTGATATTCGTCTTTGTAATTATAATGTAGTGTGAATATTAAAAAATTAATGTATATTCTGGAATGGTAAAAAAATTGCTAATTAGACCACTTTGGCATTGCCAGTTTTTTGAAGGGTAAAATCATTAAATGTGTCATTAACTATAACTTGGGGCAGTACATAAGTGCCTTCATATTCTGGGTTATTTTTGTGGTCAACAATGATGTGGTAAAGATAAAAAAATGTACACCATGTAGTCTTTGTAAGGCCTGGTTGTCAGACTGATGATTGTAGATGCGTTTTAAAATGAAAGTGAACAGGTACATTAAGCATTAAAGCTACTTTCCTTTTATTGTCATTGTACAAATATTCATAATCTGTGACAGATGAATATTTTTGGTGGGTATTTTAGGAACCTCACCTAGAAGTTCTCTTTTTGTTCACACTTATTGTTATACTGTAAGCCGAAAGTGATTTTCATTTGAATTGAAAGAAACAATGTATATACTTACCTGATAGTTCTTCAGTTTCCTTGTCTTATCAATAGATTCTCTACACACCACAAAAGCACTACCGCCTCCAGACCCCTTCAGTAACTACCTTTCATTCTAATAATACCAGTCCAAGAGTTGATATGCAAGATAGACCAGGTGAGGCAAAATGTTCTTTTACAGAGGGGAAATAAGAAGCTGAAGTAAAATATTGCAAATTAAAGTGTAAAGAGCGTTAAGGTAGATAGATGTAACTGATAACAAATGGTCTATTCCCAAAAATTTTTAGAGACAAAATCATATAGGATTTCTATGAAATAGAGAAATTGTGAAGTGTCCATGGCAAGCTATGACTGCTATATATTTATTACTAAAAAAATTGAGAAGAATTTAAAGGAGCAGTGCATCTGAGCAAGTTTCCTTCTCCTCATAACGTGTGGCATCA
>JAHLJT010009760.1:0-49931 GCA_031308135.1 Acheta domesticus
CCCCACCGTATTATAAATACAACCCAGCACCAGTAATGGAAGCAAATAATACCATCATTTATTGGGACAGACCCATATTTACAGATAAAACTGTGGCTTTCAATAGACCTGATATAGTTTGATTGACAGGAATAAGAAAGAAGCTATACTGGTTGATATTGCCGTACCATTGACACACAATCTAAAGAAAACAGAGACCGAGAAAATTACTAAGTATGAAGATCTTGGTCTGGAAATAAAACAAATGTGGAAACTGCAGAGTGTAAAAACATATCCACTTGTTATTTCGGCTGAAGGTGTAGTCTCAAAAAATTTCAGGAAAAATCTAAAACTAATGGGATTACCTCAACGAATCCTAAACTACGGACAGAAAGCAGTGATTCTGCAGACATGTCATATAGTTCGCAAGTTCTTGAACTAGCACAAATGAGGCTCCCGTATTGGTCTTGAGGGTCAGAGTGAAATCTCTCTCCTCAGTGACTGAGCTCTTTCCTATTCGTGGCAGGATTGGGCAAATTGAACCCAGCACAAGCAGCTGAGAATCACAAGATAATAATAATAATAATAATAATAATAATAATAATAATAATAATAATAATAATAATAATAATAATAATAATAATAATAATAATGCCTTTATTGATATGGCGAGGCTCGGGCCATGAGGCCCGCTCTTCCGCCTAACCACACTCTTCCGCCTAATCACGTAATGATGGTGCTCATGTGATGAGTGGCGCTGTCAGTGGCGTGCAGACACGAGTCCAGGAATTGTATCCGAATGCTTATTTCATTCACTGTTTCGCTCACCAATTAAACATCATTATGGAAAGAGCAGCTAAACAGAACTCCAGAGCAAGAATTTTCTTTGCAAATTTGTCATCAATTCCAGCATTTTTTTCCAGATCCCCGCAAAGAGTAACTGCATTAGACACCTGTGTAGAAAAGAGAATACCTGCTGCTGGCGTAACAAGATGGAATTTCAAATCGCGATTAGTAAACACAGTATTTGAAAAGAAGGACGCTTTAATCGAGTGTTTTCAAGTTCTAATGGAATCGGAGTCTTCAAGTGATATCACCATAAGAGAAGCATCTGCTGTACTGAAGACGCTTGAAAATGAAGATTTTAAGTTTTGGCTACATTTTTTCCATCATGTCACGCCTCATGTTGATATTTTATACAACCAGTTACAATGTTGCCAAGCAGATATGGTGGAGATTCGTTCTTGTATTGCTAACTTTGTTGAAGCAGTTAATAAAGTCAGAAATGAAGCACTAGAGAACGAAAAAAGCAATGAAAATAATAGTGTCAACAAACGGCGCCATATTCAAGAAAGTAACGCGAGTAGTGGCTGCCAAAGAAGTCTGTGATCTCATTATAACCCACGCTAATATGCGATTTCAGTTCAGTATACATCTTCAAATTTCAACTATAGTAATGCCATCTAATTTTGCCAAATTTTACGAAACATTTCCAGACGAAGAATTAAGAGAATGTCGGGAGTTGTATAAAATGTTCGATAAGGAGAAATTACATACGGAACTTTCCGTTCTTTATTCAAGAGGAGAATTTAGAAATTTATCAGGCGTAAATAAACTTCTGCACTTTATAATGTCAAACAATCTGAAGTCATCATTTTCAGAAGTTGTTAAGCTCTTGAGAATTGCGGTAACTATCCCAACAACGACTAACGAGCCAGAGCGATATTTCTCAGCTATGAAGCGAATAAAAAGTTACCTCAGAAGTACCATGGGAGAAGAAGATTGACGGCCCTGGCAATGTTATCTAGAAAGGGCAGTTCTCAACAGCATAACAAATTTTAACGAAAGGGTCATAAATAAATTTGCAACTGACAAAACTCGTCGTGTGAAGCTCATCTATAAGTAATTAAGGTAATTCATTTTCTATTTTTGCAGGCAGCCTCCCCATTAATTAAAGGCACCAGCCGCCACTGGTTCCAACGCACGTACGGGACTCAATGCGTAAGTGTTTTGTATTTCCTATTAAAAATTTACTGCAAAATATTTTATAAGGAAATATATTGTTAATGTGGAGTTATTTATTAAAAACGTTCTCTACTCCTTGAAATACAAGCTTCAAAATGTTGCCGTATACATAAGGGTAGTTTATGCTAGATTTTGTGAACAGGATTTTTAAATGTAATTTTGTAGATAGTCGTCAAAGGTCACGTAATAAAATGTACATTTTTTAGTTTACGGTTATATGAAGTTGGTGGAACTTACTACTTAATGCGATGTACCAAAAGACCCCACGGTATTTGGCATGAAAATAACGGTATTAAGTCGGCCATTACGAGAAGATCATACCTTTTCGCGACGTGATGGAGACAAAGGATAGACGTTGTTAAGGCAACGTCTATTCTTGTCAATAAATATAGATATTCCATGTTCGTTGTCAAAGCGCGAAAATGTGACGTTTTCGTCACATTTTGATAAGGTGCTACAACTGTGAAGTAGGCTTTGGAAAAAACTTTTTACAGGTTTTTTAAACAAATCCTTCATATTTTTAAAGTCAAAGTTCAATTCGTCACGGCTCCGTGAAATTCTCTTTGTTTAGAGACCTCATTTATAAAGATTAGTCACATGTGAGAGCTTCAAAGGAAAGGTATACTGCTGATACAGGAGACGATGTCAGAACCCACGAATATATGTGATAATTTGATAATTTTGGAAAAGATTAAGGTAGAAATAATGTTTAAATCGAAGTACGTTACATTATTTTTATTAAAAAATTGTTGACGATTACTTGCTCACGTGCACATTTTGGCCCGGCTCACACCCTCGTGCACATGCTTCAAAGTTTTCCTCAGCAGGCAATGCAACGATGGCGATTACCCGATGACATTGTTAAAAGTGTAATACGTCCGCCGATGAATTCTAAGTCTAGGCAAAAAACCATTTAAGCTGTCCCATACCAATGGGGATGGAGTGGCAGACGAACTACTTCGTCTCTTTTTCCTTTAACTCTGTAAGAAAAGGAGTTTCCTGTTTCATCATTTAAGACTTTTAGATATTCAGAACCGTTCTGAAACTTTAGTGATAGATTCGTCTTTCAATGTTTATCGAGTGTCTGAAACAAATTCAAAACCATCGCCATGCGTAGTCATTTCACGGAAAGTCCAGCATTCTCTTACAGTGAGGTCTGGCTAAAATCACGTTGAAAATTTGTTATAAAATCTCTCGATATACTGATAACATTATTTCAAAAGGAGGAAGAGAGTGAATGTTGAACTAGTTCTTCAGAAAAAGGACATAGCTATCTGTGTCCCTTCTAAAAAGGATCACAAGTACAAAATATGTTCAAAATACACATGCCGTTGCTGTACCTCAAAACACTAAAAATATTTTAATACAAATATGTTGAAAAGAAATGAACCATTTTGCTAAAGACATCTACCTTTACCTATTAAATTCATACATTTTCCTTCAATTGCAATGTTTTTCGGACCGCCATTGTCTTCCTCCTCCATTAGTGTTCTCCGAAAACCAGAATGGCATTGATATGTTAAAACCGTTAAAAAGAGGTTTTTACGCTCCCCTGAATTCTGAAAGAATGTAAATGATAGCGAAATACAGTAACGAAGGTCAAATGAGGCAACTGTCGTTGGAGTGCCCGTCTTCCATTTTGGGAGGAAATTGACGATTAGAAAATTAAAATAACTTTGAACAACGGCGAGATATCAATTATTGCAATAATTAGTAATTAATTAGGTTTATGCGATATCAATAACTAAACGGAGTATTAGTGATTTTAATTAGTGAGTGATATTCTTCACATTGTTGAGAAAGTGGACATTTTCAAAATTCATTAATGTTATTTAATTTTCATAAAAGTAATTGAGCATACTGTAATAAATGTTTAAACTGATTGCAAACTGAAATAAATTATGAGTCAAATGGTTTGCTATGACTAATGTACGATCGATCGGTCTCGCGTTCCTTAGCAATCATTTGCTTTACAAGTGCGCCTGAATGTAAATAAGAATTTAAAGAAACGTATTACATTAGTTTCCGAGATAAACTGCGATGCGTTTACTCACTCAAACATTTACTGAAATCTACGCAAATCACTGAAATCACGCTCCTCGAAATCGGATAAAAAAAAAGGAATTCATTTATTTGACTGCTCCATACGTATAATCGTATAAACCCTCAAAACATGCGACCATGTATCCAGTCAGGGCCAAATATGGGGTCGCAGAGTCCCTATAAGTTAAGAGTCGAACCTTATTTTTTGCGTAATTTAACAAAAAATACTTTCATTTTATTAATTATTACAAGAACTTTTCTCCGCAAAAAAGACAACCAGACTTATCAATGAAACAGGCAAGCACAAGTTGCACTTTGTCATACCACATTACTTTCCTATGAAATCCACCTTAATTACTTTTAGAACACTCAGCTCCAGAAAATGTGTAATAAAATGTAATATAATTCAAAACGAAACAAATAACACAAATGCAGTATTGTCACTTGAATTACCAAAAATAAATATTTTCTTCTTTATTAGAAAATATTGTCACTATTTTCCGTGTTCTGGGTCTCCAATACGCATCACTTCGTCACAAGTTCTCAGTCTTGAGAGAAGATTAGATGCCAATCAGTATCTTAGTTTGCTTAACTAACAGATCCCTGCTTTCTCCGTAACGGAATTTGCCATTTTTTCGCACTACTTCGCTGCTCCCTCTCCTACTCTCGATGATAGGTTAACGGGTCGTGTGATCAAATGAGGAAACGCCTACCCAGGAAATGAATGCAGATATTTATGCGTCCATAAAAAAGGGTCAGTATATAGTTTGCAATGTACTAAGCCGTCTGCTGTCAGGTTTTAAATTGACTGGTTCGATTCGTTTTCAGTCCCTTAAGCCAGTTTATTTTAGATTCTGTTCAACCTCTTCTAGTTATCAATGGCTGGAGAATATTTTTGTAAAGCATTTGAAGGGTGTGAATTTTAACTTCTAGTTCAAAGAAGTAGATAAAATAAATAATAATGCATTTACAAAAATCTTATAACTAACAATCTGTAATAAAACAATAAATTACTTCGATAACATCACTTGATAACGCGCTTGAAGTTATATTTGTTCCAAATAATTAACTGGTTCTGAATATTGACAGTAAGACTATCGAAGAGAAAGAAAAAGAATATACTGGATATAATTATTTTTATTTGTGTAAATACTGACAACTTCATTTGTCGTTAACTAACGTAAGTAAAATGTTAGTCAGTGTTAGCACATTTTCTCGGCACGGTTAAAGTTGCAGTGACTTTCGCCCAGCTGGGCGCTCTTCGTGGCCTTCCCGCCAATTCTGGGAGTTCCATGGTGCACCAGTGTGTTATGGGGACGCGAACATGAATTTCGCGCGTCCCACTTAAAAAAATTAATTAATTAAAAAAATAATCATTGTTTCCCCCGAGCCTCTGCGCATGGAGCACTGCCTCGTGCATCCGGAGACGCGCGTCCGCGTGGCTGATACCACGCCACACCACGCCACGCCACTCCACGCCATTCCACGTCACGCTGCCGTCACTGCCGCCACCATCGCCGCCGCCCGTCTCTCCCCCTCCCCCCACCGCCTGGCCGGCCACCCTTCCGCCATTCCTACTCTCCCGGAGCGACCTCGGGGCGTAATCGGGAGGAGGCGGGGCTGCCTGGAGCTGACGGCTAAGGGCTGCGGGAGAGGAAGGAGGGCTGAGCGAACCTGCCTTGTTTGTTTTGCCTAGTAGGCTTCACAATACTTTGCAGTGTTTAAACTAATTTCCCTTTCTTTATTGTGCCAATCATGCAGCCTTGCCTAGTAAGTGTGCTTTTCATATAATGCTATATGAAAGCAGCCTTGCAAGAGTTTTGAGAAATTTAAAGGTTTTTAGTATTCTTTGAGAGTCAGCACTAGACATTATGATGAACAACTTTAACTAGTGATGTTATAACAGCACGTACTTTCTTGCATTATTACCTTATGCAATATTATAATTCTGCAATTTATCACCATACCAACACATGTCCTCACTTATAAATTCCTCATCAATCGTAGTGCATGAAGTGCGAACCTGTAGTTATATCGATACCCTGAAACAGTTGCTATTTCTTAGCCATCTACAAAAGAACCAAATGTGTTGAAATCATAATTGAATAGTATTCGCATGACCTCACGCAGACAAATATAAAGCTCTCAACACTAGAAGGGTTACAAATATGAAAAAGGACTTCAACTTGTCAATCTATAAAATTAATTTAGAATCTTGTCTTTAATCCTCTACTAAAGGAAAGTACTCAAACCAGGGCCCAGCTCCTAATGCGGGTCCCTTGATAGAGAGTTCTGCAAAGAGTACAAAATGACCAATGCCCAGTCAGTCAGTAGTATCTTCATCTTCACTTGTTGTCGGACAGTCGGCCATTAGTGCGAACAGTGAAAACTAAAGTTTTTTCAAGTGCTTACTCTTAGTCGCCTAATTTCGCTACTTTATCGGTAAGTCTTCTAACCATTACATTATTTGGAAGGAGAAGTTACAAACTATTGATGCACAGTACTACAATTTCATTTCATTGCCTTGTAAAAATGTTATTAGCATTTGAAATATAAACATGCTGGTGCCTAATCCGCCTCCCCCCAAATATTCCTAATGCGAGCCCCCACTTTTTCGGACAATCCGCCGGTCCTCCCTTCTCATGGTGCGTGGTGGACGTCCAGATAATGCATTTCGTGTGTGCATGCCTTCCTCAATCCATTGCTGCCAACAGCGGCAACAGCGGGCGATGATGGTGTATGTACCACTGGTGTGATGCGAAATATGGCGACAGGACCAACCAGCCTCTCGCACCACTACGAATGCGTCTTGAATGAGGCTGTCGAAAGTGTCGCCGAGGCATAGTGTACGTGCAGATGACGGTCAGGCGACGCTACCCGATGTCGCAATGGCCGGCGCAGCCGTTTGAAGCCCTCTTATCTAGGCCGGTGGGCGCGACGTCACGCATCTACCACGTACCCCCCAGTGCACGGCCGACCGTGAAAACGAAATCATTGGCTTAGCCAATGGTATGCAAAATATTCTCAGAGTTTGCAATGGATCAGTGGGGTCCTTCGGGGTGCAGCTTATTTTATGACGAAGAGCGTATATTATAATTATACTAATTATTACTGCACTAACATATATATATATATATATATATATATATATATATATATTGAATACTATTGTAAACCAGTTTTATCCAAACAAGTTCTCTCTATTATTGAAACGTTGGGCTTCTATCATGGGTTCGAATATGCAAGGGGCACAATTCAGCTTACCTCATCGTTCGACCACAATCTGCCCCCTGTAGACTCGCTTCCATACGGAAAACGACAAAACCTGAAAGTGTTTTTTTTAATGATGATGTGCCAAATTGCACAATAATAACCAAGTTTGTTTTTTTGTACTTTCTTTCGCACCATAACAGTATGGATTTATTATAATTGAAGATTTCATTTAAATCGAAACAACATCCTTTGAAAATTATTAGCTTTCGTCATGGCCATGAGAAATAAAATAATTGTTCGTACAAACGTTAACCTGAGCTCTCTTCCCATTGTATCGTTGGATGCTCCACCCGGACGCCGCGTATCTCCTCACCATCACCTTCGACCAGTCTTGATGTCTTCTATCTTGTATCTTCCGGCACGCCACGAAGTCACTCCCATTCACATAATGTATTAGCCTCCCTTATCCCCATCAGCATTTGTTCGGCAAAATAATTACAAGTTCATTCAGCTTGGTGCTTCACCTTCGTCACTGGTGAAAACTAATTAAAGTTGGCAATTCTTAAAAATTGCTCCCTATCAGTAAGAAAATATTCCAAGTCAGTGCACGGCTTCACCAAAATGTTTCAATGTTCCAGTTTCACTCGCGGAAGAAAAAAGTTAAAGTCCCGAACTGTATCTCTGGAATTTTTATAAGTCTCTACTTTCGATCACAAACATTAAACCAAGTCTGAACTCGGACACGCACCCCCTAATTCACAAATAACCCTCTCGCTATGAGATCTGAGCTGCAACTAATTTTTTCGTTCTTCAATTTTTTTCGTTCTTCAATCCAGGAAAACTCGTGTTTATTATTGTCCAAAATTCTGTTTTACATTCCCTACCATCGGATTCTTATAATGTATTCACTCCTCTAACCAAGGTGCACTCTTGGGCAAAATTTCCACTCTTACACATGCATCTTTCGACTGATTCTACATTACATCCACGGGCTCATGAAATTGTTTACCTCCGTTACTACGGTGCTCGTTTACCAAATATCGTGACATGTTAAGCATCGGCGTCCTCCCTAGCAACCTGTTACTATGGTGCCTAATTCTAATTTAAATTAGCATTAAAGTCTCAAATTATTTAATTTCGAATGCCCTCCCGCATTTGGAATGTCACAATATATATTTAACCTCCAATGGTTTTTGCTAGAAATATATTCTCAAAATTGTGTTTGAAACTAATAACCATATAACCATTAACAAAGTGTTATTTTAATCTCAAATATTATTATTTTTCAAAATGTTACATGTGCATATTTTTATTCCAGAAGAAAACAGTCAAATCCACCTGTTCTCTGCATATCACTGCGCTTTGTTTGGGTGCAGGCAGAGCGCTTATGGAATAAAAATGAAGTTTATGTCGATCGAGCGTATCATGCATTGAGCGTAAAGATGAGATGACCTGTCACTGAAAACCCCATTCACGAACACAAACGAGAAATGGGTGCCTCCGCCTCCAATCAAAGTGTTAAAAATTGCTCCCGGTTTGACGCATTTGAAGCATTTGAGTCGAATAAAGGCTCTGGTCCTGGGCATCCGTCAATGGCAACAAAGCAAGCAAAAAACACGCTGCGCAATAAAGGTATAGAACGCTTCACAACAACTCGCACGGTCGTTTACAAGGCTGCCAACGGTTGACAAATAACTCGCCTGGCGCCCTGTACGTGACATGTCTCGGTTGTCATTTTGTATTTTGGTCATGTATGGGGCTACCGTTGTAGGAACGATTTGTAAATGGAAGTATTGAAGGTGTGATATACATCAAAATTTGGATGAGGATGAGACGGCATAGAGAGATATGAGTAGATGTTGATTTCGAGATGCATATACAAGTGAATCCGAATATATAATATATACAATGATTTAGTATGGAAGAGAACGACTGTACGATTTCGAATTTGGTGTTTAGAGGGAAAGGAAGTTTCAAAAAAAGTTACTATCAAAAAGCCTTGTTTTCGTACATAATTGTAGGTTCGGGAGCAGATGGTTCTACGTCAGTTTGGACTGAAAATATGTTGCAGATTTTATTCCTTCGAGTATAACATAACTTTAACTATAAACACATTTCAAACCAACTTATGGTGTTACTCAACAATTGTTTGTTAAAATTGAATACTACCAACAAAATAGCGATCTTAGAATATTAACAGGGGAAAATGTGTTTATTTTTATCAGAATGTATCATTAGACTACGTGATAACTCTTTCATTATAGAGCAAATGTGTAAGTGTAAATGCAACCACTTAATTATTATCTGACTAATTCGTAATTTTCAACACATAATACATATTTTTCTATACTGATATATCTTCTTTATTGAAATACAAATATACTGCCTAGCACAGTACTTTCCAAGAATATTCACCATGAATATTGATTAAACTGTGTTGCATTTGCTTGTGCGTAAGAATAATGCACAAAGTAGATTACTTCAATGCTTCAACATAATCCTACATGTCCCTGCAGAGATGTGTAGACGAAGGAGATATTGGAAACCTACATCATAACCCTTCTTTTTTAAAATTATAATATGTCTTAATTTTTATAGTTTTGGACCTAACCACTACATGAAAAGCCAGGAAATATCTTCTTGAATGAATCAGTAGCATTTGTAATTGATCCAGTATTTTCTAAGAAAATATCCGTGCACCGCAGAGGTTTCATATCAACAATCCCGCTTCATGCAGAGAAACCAATGCGCCAGCTCACTGTGTCAACGGGATTGCCTTTGTTAGCTGAGACAACAGAAAAGCGGAACCGAGAGTGTCTTCCATAAGAGCATAAAAGAGCCAAGTTCGAAAATGCAAGCTCAAACACAAAATGATGACAGTTCCAATGATGGATGCCATGACCAAGGAAAGAAAACTTTTGCGACCTTTTTTAGAAAGAACAGAAAGTTTTAAACGATTAGCCGATCTAATCTTAAAAATAAAGAGAAGACGGGATTAGAAAATTCTTAATGAGAAAATACGAGTTCACACCAAAATTGCCAATATTTGCTTCTTTACCAGAAGCTCTTTTTATTCTCAGGTTAACTTGACGTATAAGCTGCTTTATATAATCTATTGCCAAAATACGAATCCAAAGAAGTGGAAAATTTCTATCTTGATTTATCACAACATTTTCTTGGAGGAAACAATTATTTCTTGCATGTTATGCAATTTTGTGCTGTATTAAGACATATTACTATACGTTTTGGTAAATAACTGTCATTTCATTTAAATATTTTAACATTCTTTGGGGTAGTGGATAAAAATAACTTAAAAAGTGGTACGCGAAAATAGAATATCTCGTATGTCATGAAAGATAAATATTATCCTTTGAGTTAATGTTAAGTGTCCATCGGAATAATACTACCAAGTAAAGGCTACGGTATAGTATTTTTTCGTGTTTTAATTGAATGATTATTTTGTTAGATACTCGTGCACTTGACAGTAACAAAAATGAGTCCGCGCGAACTTAAAGTGATTGCAGACCGAGATGCAAGATTAAATAATTGAGAACCGAAAATTAGGCAAGTCAAGGTGTAATAAGTGTAGAAAAAAATTAAGCATTTCTTTGCATTCGTAAAAGAACTGTTGATATGAAATTGCTTGTGTTTACCACAATGCAAAGAGTTAAGTAAGGAAACGAGAAATATTGAGGAAAGAGTGCTTAACAGTACCCATAATTGAAAGGGACTGAAATCTGCAGATCACATGGTTGATGAGTGTGATATTCTGTATACCATACGTTCTTTTACAGTCTTTCTTTGCCAACGGGCATATGGCACTACCTCAGTGGTAAGTGACACAATAAAAAGTTGTTTTATATGAGACCTAAAAAGATTATATCGTCTGAATTAGATGGTTGTGCTGAAAAGACATCTACAATGTAACCCCTTGGTTGGTTTTGATGACAACGCCTATCTGGTTTCATACGAACTCAAAAGAGAGTTCTATTGCTACAAATACTAAGCCAAACTGGAATAGTAACTACACCTCTAGAGATCAGTAAAGAGCTTTGACTTTGATTTTTTAAAATTCCAAAACGGAAAGAGTAAGCACAATGGAATGTTTTAAGATCTTGTATTAGTGCTCAATAACAAGAAACAAAATATATATTTACCTGTCTTTTCATTGTTTGATATTGAAAGTATTAATAAATATTCAAAAATATAATAAGGTGCTCTTCAATAAAATGTTTTCAAACTTTTTTGTTAGAAATAGGAGATGAGATAGCCAATGGTTTAGACTGTCTCTTACAAGTTAATTATTTTTATTAGGTCAGTCTTTTTCAGTTTGTCCCACCCTCTTGTCTACGGAAAGGTCTTATCACGCCCCCCCACACCCCTGGCGGTACCTACCACTCACTTAAAAAGAAGATCAGAGGAAAGATCTATTGTAAGTAGATCAAGTGCAGTATATTAGGGAAAGTTCTCAAAAAAGTCTCAAGAAGTCGATAAATTACATAATTTTGAGAAGTCAATTAACAAGTGGTGCTACAGAATCGCACAGACTTTTCCGTATTAGTTTTCTAATTCCTTTGGTCTCGGTTAGCTATTCGGACTTGCCACATTCTCTTGCCTGCTGCCATCTATCGCCGCCCAAATTACATTTCTTTGGCATTTTCTTAATTTTTCGGTTTCCTAATAGTAGAACAATAATATTATTTTAAGAATATTAAAGAATAGTAAAATCTCGTTCTAAATGGCAATTTTCTTTGAAAAATTGGCAGCCGTATTTAAGAAAATGGCGTATAAGCGCTACTGTAAATGCAAAATTTGAAACTTTTTCACAGACAATTTTTGAGTTTTCGAAAAACATCATTAGAACTCTTTTGAAGAACATCAACTAACAAATACAATATTGTTTACAAATTGCTGAAAATGTGCATATTAACGGTGTGCCAGATCTTTCAAAAAAATTACATTTGTGTAATTTTCGCAAAAACAAGAAAAAAGAACATTATGTCATAATAAAGTGTGAAATTAGAACAATACATTCGAAAAGTTTGAAGAAAAAAGTTGGAGCCATTTATGAGAAAATGGCGTTTGCCTTCCCTATACTACGTATATTACTCCGTATATACGTACGCATACGGGAAAGTAAAAAGATTTAACTGCGCCTTTGGTTTTTCATTTGATTCTGCTATGTACTCGTACTTTGACCATTTTTTTCGAAAAATCACAAATTACAGTAAATATCAGATCTATGACGTTCTTTTGTTTTATATTACTCCGTTACAGCAAACTATTTAAAGAAAAAATGGTAACGATTTTAGGAACATTTTGAAAACGTCTCAAGAATTGTATGTCAAGAACGCTCAATTTTTTAGGATTCTATTCAAATTCGTAGGACCTTATTCAGGCCAAATCATTTGGGGAAATATTTTTTTTGTAAATAAGCCTATCAATGATTTAGATGAATCGGCTACTATTAATTACGAACATACAGGCAGATGTTTTGCATCAAATCACTTCGTTCCATAAACGAATCCACAAATCGTAAATTCTGTTCTCACTAAGTCTTAGAAAAAATCATTTACTGCAAACAGAAACACCAAACCCCTCCTGGATCAGGGTCACACAAAACGAGTTTTTCTTTCGAAGAAATAGAAATTTTTGTTGAAAAAATAAATCATTTTCTCTAAACTACATTCATCATTCCATAAATACTTTGGAATTCAGAAGGTAAAATGAGCACAATCAAGCAAAGCAAAAGCAGAACTATTCAAAAACAATTAATACTGGCATTTATTTGACAATTTCTATTTGTTTTAACTGCCGTAAAGGGAATTTACAATGTCCAATTAAAGGTTAAAAGATGAAAAGTTTCTTAAAACACAAATTTACACATTCGATTTCTAGTCCACTGTAGACACAAATGTTAATTTTCTGACTGACGTTACGCAACGCTTGTAATAAAGTTTTAAGCAGACTCAATGTTATTTCTTTTTTGCGACAATGCCGCTGCTCCCAAATGCTTCTTTAGTATCCTCGAGTAATATTTCTAACCTTGTATTCAAAATATTGAGAGATAAGAAAGCTGGAACCGAAACATTGAATGAGAGCTAGATAGAACGGAATGGTTTGTTGGGACGGGTCAATGACAGCTGCGCTATCGCCCTTCCGTCCCTTAATCGTCTGCCCCTGCCCTTTGCCGATTCGTATTACGCCGAACTGATCGCGTGCGAGCACGCTCACGCACGCGCAATTACTTTCGTTGGTCGCGTCACAATAACTGATAATTGCGTGGGCGTTGTGGGAGGGAGGTGGCCCCTCATCAATCACCCTCATTTTCAGCCCGGCCGCGGCTAGCCAATCGCTCGCAGTCGTTTATACGCATGAGAAGTCGCAATGGCGGAGCCGAAATTATAATGCGCCATTGCAAATGATGCATAGCAAAATACTCGATGAAATGGATCTGGAAGAGGAAATGTTATTTCTTGTTGTTGTTTTTTCCTTAAATTATGGTTCTTGGTTTTTTCGCTATTTAATATTTTTGAGTTTTTAACCGGTTGCATATCCCAACGACAAATTAAAATACACTTGTTCTTATACAACTAGAACCGGATGTTTTGCGTGCCCCTTAATTTGGGAGCAAAAAGCAAACTTTTTGTTTATCAGTATCTCTAAAAATATTTAATTAGTGTCTGTAATTAGAAGAAGTTCTGTGAGTAGTAGGCTTGGCATTGAAAAATCTCATAAATACTCTTCATCGCTGTGTTAAAAGGTTTAGCCAATAAATCGAGCAACGTGTTTGATGGGGTCGGCTTTATAAACACATACCCCGGCAATGAAGAAGCTGAACGAGTTTCATTTAGATATATACATTTAAAAAAGCCGAAAATTTCATGAAGTGGCATTATTGAAATAAGTCCTTGCTGAAAAATAAAAAAGTAAATTTACTTACACATACTTCTTTTTTAGTGCCTTTTAGAAACATTAATGCACATTTGTATAATCACACATCATATATATGACAAATGCAAGAAAATATATCATGCGAAAAAAGTTGAACATCTCGTTTAGTCGTGACTGCATGACAAATGTCGTGGTGCTACAGAATCGCGTAGACTTTATAATATTAGTTAGTTTCCTGTTCTCGTGAGTCCGGGCAAGCTTTCCGTCCACTCCTAGCTGACTGCTATCAATGGGAGTCTAAAAGATGTACCAGACTCTTTCGTGGTATCTCTTAGGACACCCTCTGTAAATCCTTGAATGCAGGTCTACCTCACCTTGAGCCTTCACACATTTGTCCATGATATCCTTGCTCCCATCTCATTGTTTTTACCATTGTTTTAGTTGTTATGATTTGATGCCTTTCACACATCCTACATATGGTTTTCTCTCAGGGCCAAGAGATTGCGTAAGGATTAAGGTACATTGGTAAAAAAATGAGTGAATAAAAACACACCAAATACATCTTAAAATGTATGTTTTACGTGGTGTTTCAAACCTACAGACCCAGTGACCACGTACATTGGCTCATGCTTGCTTGAAGACTCTGTCTCAAGAGATCAAGTTACTTGAACGAACTACTTGAGTGACCTAAATATTTTGTAAACATGTTACCGTTATGTGAATAATAGTACCATTATGTAATTAGAAGTTGATAAAAGTAATGAAATAATTAAATGACCTTTTTATGCATAGGCGGCCTTAACTGTGTTGTTTCTAGTGTTTACCTTGTTCCTAGTGTTGACTCTGTATATCTAAATGACAATGACACCCATTATTTCTATAATAATGAAAATAAAATACTTAAAAGAACATTCTCTCGAAATTGTCCTGTTTTAATAATTACAATCACATGTTTGTTTTTCTATCCGCATTAAAACATTGTAAATCATGGATTTTGTACTGAGAGACCACGCCCATGTGTAGGCGGCCGTAAGAGTCTTTCATATTTGAAAAAAGCGCGCCTAGAGAAACTGTTGTTCTGTGAGCTCAAGGAACTCTAAAAAGCGGCATTATCAGCCGGGGCAGTCGCGATAAAGAAGGGTGGTAGGAAGGTGTAGCAAAAGATAGTGAGACTTCCGCGAGACGTCGAAGGGCATAGTGGCGAGAGAATGTGTGGAGCGACATGACGTACGTAAAGATTGAAACTGTGACGATTATGTAGAACAAATTATTCAAGAACTGAAAGAGTCTGTGGAAGTAGTGCCGATGCTTTACAGCAGTGGTGTCAAGGTCTCCTACTGTTGGCAAAGACACGCTTAGCGGCACTGTGTCATGCCACGAGATTCTCTGCGCCACTAGCGTCGGGAGAGGAAACAATTAGTAACCCCGCTGTTTTACAATAGTGATCGCATTGTCTCTTGCGGTGGGGTTATGAACTGTTTGGCAAGGGATGTTGAAGCCAGGCCAGAGGGAAAGAGACCAACTGGAAGGCCAAGAGGGACATGGGATGCATGTGAGAAGAAAGAAAAGAAAGAAAAGAAAGGAAGAGTATTTTGGAGGGGGCTTTGTATGATATTGTGTATTGAATCTGTATTAGTTTATATGAAATGATTAATTTTCTGTATCAAATGAAGTTAGTTTTCTGATCATGTCCTAATGACATTGTAGTTTTTCATATGCCTTGTTTTACTCATTAACTACATTCCAGCGTTACTGGGTTTCACTGGTTACTGGTTACTGGGTTTTAGCGTTACTGGGTTTAATAATGAGAGGGGAGATACTATAGTAGACTAATATTTGAATTGTTGCAACGTAGTCAGTGTGGACTTAAAATTTTTACTTCATGTTTTGTGAAGACTTTGATAATTCCATTATATGTTGCAATACGCAGTAAAACAAAAGACAATATCAGACGTACATTGGTTTTATTATTTTCATGAAAGTCAAATTATTCATAAACAGACTTATCTCGAAATCAACGATTTTAGAAATAAAACTATTTTCATGTGTCTTCATGATGAAACACGTGGCAAGTTATTGAAAGCCCTCCTTTTTAATTATAATTTGTTAGGTAGTGTAAGAAGGAATTTGCGAAGAGAAATAAACAATAATTTATCAAACTAGACTATATTTCATGCAAAATAGATGGAAGTGTTTGTAACATTACATTCAGCGTTATTAGGATCGAATGTATGATAATTTGAAGTATTGTGCTTCTAGAAACCCTTACCTTCTTTTGTGCTTGTTTTTGGAGCCACAGGAAGCCCTTATGCATTGTTCACCATGGGAATGATATGATGGATGTGTGAGATTGGTTCTGACCACATGTGAGGAGGGGGATAGACACCCGTGTCTGTTATAGCTAATCATTATTGTTATTGTTGTTTTGTTTTTTCAAACGCAATTGCTTCCTTTCACTAGAAGAGCGTGTGCAACGCAAACAAGAACTTCACCGTTTGTCCCCGATTTCCCATTTCAAGGAAATCAAAAACTACATTTTGCATTCTTTGTTCGACGACCCGACGGACGGCATGCCCCGTGCCGCCGCCCCCGCCGAGGATTCAGAAGGCGAAAGAGAACGTCACAGAACTTACAAACGGTCGTACAAATCAGTTATTGAGGTGATTTATCATGGCAGATTTCTTGTTTGAAGTGAATATTGAGAGAAAATTCGACAATAGCTTGCTCTCAAAAAACTGCGAATTTTATACTCCGCGGAAATTATCTTCTACTCTTACAAAAGCGGCATTGAAAATCGTCTCTGAAATGAATTTTTGAAATTAATGAGCGTTTTGAGCGATTCGTTTTCCAACCACCAATTCAACTTTGCGAATATAAAGAAAATATGTTCATTTAGTCTCGCGTGTATTGTAACTTCTAGGTTCAAACAAAACCTTTTAACTATTCTTTTTTTGAGAGTTTCAAGGTTGTTGAAACAAACTGGACTGAAATCGTTTATATTTCTGTAGTACGGTCACAAAACTGAAGATACACGTATATGAAGGTGAAAAGAATACATAATACTGACTAGTGTTATAGTAGTCAGTAAAAATTGTAGTCCATAGGTAATGAAATGTTTGATAAACATCTATGCATAGATATGATAATATAAGTTTTTCCAAATTCAAAACATAAAATACATTTCTTCTGAATGTAGTAGGAACATAAAAATGAGGATCAAAATGGAAAATATTGTTAGAAATTCTATGCAATGGTCGTACCGTATCTTGATTTCTACGAGGAGGATCCCTTGATAATACATAATAAAAAGAGAAGAGGGAAAACAGGTACGCCATGATCATAATCAGCCTTATACATCCCTCTTTTATATTATTGCCTTTTCATACCAGGGTGTGCTAAGGAATAATAACTAGTGGTTCTGCAACATCATATACTTCCCCGTACAATTGGAAACACACACAAAATTGCACATATTGCTCACAATATTGTGAGAAAACTACTAAACGCTTCAAAAAATGTACATGAACTTAAAGAAAGAACTCACCATAAAGAACAAATTTTATTTGAAGGAAAAATCTATCTGCAATTTTGTATTTGGAGGAAGACGCCGAAGAAAATTCAAACTTTCGCAATTTTCGAAAATTCAGAGTTATCCGTGAAAATCAAATCTATGCCACCTTAATAAGTGTATTTTACTCTACCCTTACAAGAAATTTAAAGAAAATAAATTGGAGCCGTTTTTGAGAAAATTTTGATAATGTCCAGGGGGCTTCATGTAAAGTACCCCCGAATATTAAAATGTCGCTTTCAAATTCAAGGGGTCACGAGATCAGCCAGAAGGATCGGGAAGTATCAATTTTGGAGAAAATCGGTTGAGCGGTTTAGTCGCTAGCGTTGTTCACAGACAGACAGACAGACAGACAAACGGACTGATGTTTTGCTTTCAATTGGTTTTTCGGTATCAAGGAGCCACAAAACAGAGATTCTGGCTGCACCATGTGTTAGATTGTTTCTTAATTTAGTAACTGGATTTAATCACTTTTTCGTTACCAGGGCCCTATAATAAGACTTTTCTGTCGAAAATCCGCCGTTTTCTCGCGTAGCATTACGTAGCTTTTCTTATAATATAAGCACGTACGAATAGTATACGGGAAAGTAATATTATTAATAATAATAATAATAATAATGAGAAGAAGAAAAAGAACAAGTAATAAATAAAAAAAGCTATAAATGTCCGATGAGCGAATTCACATATCTAACGGACAAACAATTTGAGAGAAATCATTTTAAAATTGTAATTCCTGGTGGTCATCATTCCAAATGTAACGTTATCACAGAAGGCAATTGTTATACTGAATTTGGGTAATGGAAATCGAAAGATTTATACCGTTTTACGTCAGCGCGTACGTGTTTGATATGCTACACGCTGGCAAACAGCCGAGAAAGGTCACAGGTTCATCACCTCGGTGCATTGACCATCCAAGAGTGTCTCTGTGAGAGAACTACTTGTATGGGCAAGCACTGCATCGCCGTTAATGTTGTGCGAAGGACGGCAGAGCTTTCTTTGATGGTAAAGGTGTAGGTTTGCACTGATCCTATTCTCTCTCACTCTCTTCCGTTCTCTCTTTTCAATTTTCTTTTCCTCTCTTGTTCACACTCTTTCTCTCGAACCTATTCTAGCTCTCTCCCTATTTCTTTCTCGCCGTTTTTCTTGCCCTTGCGGCAATTTGGCGTTTACTTTATGTCCGAACGTTGTGACGTCATTAGTATACTCTGCAATAGTTACTCACGAAGACGTTATTTCAGTCCACCAACGATGCGACTTCACTCACTCTTCCCATGGCAATAATGATCTTCAATCGAAACAGAGTCATCTCCTTCGCATAGTTTATGGATTGGCTGTATCCATAAACTACTCCTTGGATTACCATTTTTTCTATGTTGTCTCGTGCCCTTTGAATGAAATTATCCAGGAACTGTAATATTTTAGAGTACATTTTAATAAGATAAGTCTTTGGGATTAAAATGCATTCCTAATGGACAAATTAGATTTGTGTTCTCCCTTGTAACACTAAGTTATCTTCGCCAGGAAATCTTCACTTAATCAATAGATTGCCTTTGGTCGACTTTTGTATTCAAAGTTCACAACCACTGTGAAAACGAGGAACTTCGCTAATCAGATATTTGTTCCAGAAAATCTCTATTACTCCAGGAAACCATTATTTTGTTCATTGCTACCTATCTTTATATTTGCTAAGTGGCTCCAAGAACTTTGAAATTTCAATGTACTAATATCGCAATATAACGGAAGGTTAAAGTGATATTTATTGTGTTATACCGCAATTTCTATATCCGAACCTTTTTTTCTCAACTAAAGACTCATTAGCAAAAGCTGGAAATTTGATAAGTGGCTATATGAGGTGGGGCGGGGACCAGTATACCTCTTCCCACACATCAAATCAATAATATACATGTGTCGTGTACAAGATTTTGGCACGTTCTCACTGGTCCTTACAAATTGAAAACCATAACGAAAGAGATATTATGTTCTAAAAATACCATTCTAAACACTAAACAGCTCTACAGTATTAGTCCATGCGTACTGATAGTATAATATGCTGGAATTTGAAAAAAAGCTGTTGATTTACTTTATATAAATAATAATAATAATAATAATTATTATTATTATTATTATTATTATTATTATTATAATTTTTATTTTCTGCTAATGAGCTTTCGCTCTGTGGCAGGGTTTATATTAGTATAGAACATATAGACGTACAAAGAAAAGATAAGAATACATATTATAAGGAAAGTACCACTAAGGAACTAAGAAGACATATAACATACATACATATTTGGCATCACACGCAATTCTCTAGGCGATATCGGTAGCAACGCGCACGAGAGGAAAAAGTTGCTAGTGCTGCTCCAAGTAGATTGTTGCAGTCAGTTATTGTTCGGTTGACAAAAGAGTATTTACCTCCATCGGTTTTTTTATTTCTATATTACTTTTGTATGGATGGTCTCCCTTTCCGAAATATTGAGGGTGCCCTATTCTAGTTCGAGTGTCGTTTAACGCTTTACTTCAAGTGTTTGCTTTGAAACGATTTACTAGCCTAGCTATCTTTCGACGTTTCCCTCGGAGTTCTCACATCAGAGTTTGATCATTGTCTTTTCCCACAAGTTTTATCGATCTCTTTTGTATATGGTCTAACAAGTTTATCTGCCCAGCTCTATACGGTTCCCAACACGCGGAGATGTATTCCATTACCGGACGTAGAAGAGAAGTGTATGTTAAGCGTTTTGTGTTCCCTTTTCTTTTCCTCAATATCCACATTACAAAATGGAATGATTTGCAAGCTTTGCGTGCTACGTGATTGATGTGGTCGGACCAGTTCAGATCGCTTCGAATAACAACTCCCAAATACTTAAAGCTACTAATCTCAGGCACAAGTTGATCAGCAAGTGTGTATTTTAGTGAAATTTTGTCACGTTTCCTACTAAGATTACATCTTTGCATTTCTTGGGATTAATTTTCATTTCATATTCTTTCGCCCATTCCATAATTTTATAGAGATCCTTTTGCAAAATCTGCCGATCTAAAGCTTTTTGTTTTCGTCGGCATATTATGCAGTCATCTGCAAAGAACCTAAAGGTTGAATTAATACAATCGGGCATATCATTAACGTATGCTAGAAATAGAAGCGGGCCTAGCACGCTTCCTTGGGCAACAACTGATGTCACTTGAATTTCATCAGAAAGATAATCGTTTATCTTAGCTCTTTGAGAACAACCGCGAAGGAAAAATTCGATCCAAGTGATTGTTCTTGTATCAATTCCCGTATTTCGAAGTTTATTAACTAGTCGCTCGCCAGGCACTAAGTCCAATGCTTTTGCGAAATCTAGGACTATCGCGTCCATTGTTTCCCTGCGTCTAAAGACTCGGAAATGTCTTGGTAAACTGTTAAAAGTTGACTTTCGCATGAGTAGCCTTGTCTAATCCCTGCGTACTACCATTCTCTCTTTCCCAAAACCGCTCTCATGTATTCTGCCATCATGTTTTCCATTTGTTTACTGACTAGAGATGTTAGACTAATCGGACGATAGTTTTCGACGTCAGAGCGGTTTCCACCCTTGAGAATTGGATCAACTATGTTTCTTTTTCCAGTCATCAGGAAGTGTACCGTTGGTAATGAATATTTCAAACAGTCGCGTGATATTACGCACAATTATTTCGCTTTCAAGCTTCAGTAGCTTCCCTGGTACACCGTCGGGTCCTATAGATTTATTGCGACCTATTGTTGCAATATTTTTTCTGATAGTTTTGACATTAATTCTAAATGGCAAGTTACTTAAAGTGTTCTCTATTTCTAAGAGCATTGCCGGGCGTTTCTAAACACAGATGCGTAGTAACGATTGAAAGCATTTGCTTCTTGCGTTGGATCTGTTATTAGTTGGTTACCGCAACCTTTGATTAGATTAGATTTATTGTTAATTGTGCGTTTAAATATAATAACGTGGTGGAAGAATATGTTAACTCCACATGCATTAAGCTTACATTCACTAACAATAAATTACAAGAGATTAGTTAATTTAAAAAAACAATAATTAAGAATAATATTACATAATTTCACAGCGCAAGCGTCACTCCACTTCATTTTATTTCACTTTACTTCACCTCAATGGACTGCACAACACACTGTGATGCATTTCTTTAGCATTCCTTTCCCTCCACTACGTAACACAATACTGCACTGCACAACATGGACAGAAATAAAATAAATACTAATAATACTACTACAACTACTACTACTAATAACAATTAAACAAATTACTTGATAGGAAAAACTTCTAATTTAACAGTAGAAACTTAACAGTAACACATTGACCTATAATCTACATAAATAGCTAGGGGACTAATTTTATTTACATTTTCTCAAGCTTTGAGGAAAGGGTTCAAAGATTGTTGCAGGCAAACTTCCAGTCTCTTATGGTTCTGTTTGTGATTGAAAATTTCCCAACGTCCGTTTTCTGCATTATTTTTCTAATTTTGTGCTCGTGATCCGCTCTACGTAAGTGTTCCTAGACGACGATTAATTTCATTCCAAGCAGGATACCCTATGTATGCTTTGTACATAGCATAGAGTTGCAACTTAATCCGCCTTTTTTTTCGAGTGACATCCATAAGCCTCTATTGTTTGTACCCTTGAAAGTGAATTTTGATGGTTTGCGCTGGAGCTGGAGTCCCAACATACCGCGCCATATTCTAACATGGGTCTCTCTAGTTACATATAAGCCAATTCTTTACTTCGCACTGTACTCATCTTTAAAATCCACATAACGGAACATAACTATCTCCAGACTTTCCCCACAACGAAATTTACTTGATTTTCCCAGCTCAATTTACTGTTTAATTGGATTCCTAATATTTGCCAGATGTAACTGTAGGTATGTCATTACTGTTTAATTTGTACGCAGTTTCACCAAAAAATCGCCCCCTATCAAAGGTAATGGCTTCTATAAACAGTTTATTTCCATGCCGTTTGTTTCTGCCCCGAAGTGTAATTTGTCTGTTGAGTACAATAGCTTAATGTCACAAACTTAGTAAGTTAAACAATAATTTGTGTCTCGCTGAACAATATCTACGTCCTCCTTCGATGTGATAACCCGATAGATAATATAGTCATCGGGGAAGAGTCTTACATTTTAAGCTAAATGTTTTGGCAAGTCATTCACAAAGGCGAGAAACATGACAGGTCCAATGACACTTCCTTGTCGAATCCCTGACGTAACACTCGCGGGGGTTGATAAATATCTTACGATTCGAACCTTGTTTACTATCACTTAATATTTCGTTTATGCAAGCCACCACCCTTGTGGCTGGTATTATCGTATTGGTTTCTATCCGCTTTTTAAAATATTTGTAGAATTTTAGTAATTGTTTCGATAGTTGTATGAAAATAGTTTTATGTTTGTCTCTGTACAAACGTTTGCTTTAAGTCGCTTCACGGTTGTGTTATAATATTCGGGATCGGAATTGTCTTTCAACGTTTCACATGGTACGAACAGATCCATGCCTTCGAATAAAATATTCTAACAATTCTCCCAAAATTCATTTAGACTTTTGCCATTTCTGGCCCAATATGATAAAGGTAACACAATGCTACAGCACTAACTGAAACTGTAGCAAAGAAAATATTCACGTATTGAATGTGATTGCCTGTAAGTTCGCGGCCGACGACAGATTATTTCACTTCTGTACTTCACTGATCAATGAGGCCTCATTGATCAACTCCATGGCTCTGCAAGTGTTCCGAACAAATTAAAATACTTGCCCGAGCTGGATGTTCAACGTAAGTTTTGCGGCGAGCAAACTAACAATTCCGCCGCCGAATCCATCGACGTTTTACATGCCAAGAAGCGATGTTAAAAGTACGAAACTTTCATTTTTGAAAATTCAAAATTTTAATGAAAATGGCACTTCTGCCAAATTATTCAGTGTTAAATTGATTAGCGTTTCAAAAAATCTAGGTTAAATATTATAGTTGTAAGATGGATAAAAAATGAACATTTCCAATTTCCGAAAATTGAGAAATTTTAGTGATAGGAACTGGGAACGGATGTAGTGTCAGAAACGATGGCGGAAGCGGTGGTGGAATCTGTGGCGGAAAGGGTGGCAGAAGCGGAGGCGGAAACGGTGACGGAAGCGGTGACGGAAGAGGTGGAGATGGTGAAAGTAGTAAGAGGTGGCAGAAGCTGTGGTGGAAGCAGGGCGGTGGCGGAAGCGTTGGCGGAAGTAGTGGCCGAAGTGGTGATGGAAGCGGTGGCGGAATTGTTTGCTAAAGTAGTGGTTGAAGAGATGGCAGAAGCGGTGGCGGAAGTGGTGGTGGAATCTGTGGTGGTGGCGGAAACGGTGGCGAGGGTGACAGTAGTAGCGCAAGAGGTGGCAGAGCGCAGAGATGGAGGCAGGGCGGTGACGGGAAAAGTTGCGGTGTCGGAAGCTTTGGCGAAAGTAGTGGCCGCAGTGGTGATCGAAGCGGTGGCGGAAGTGGTTGCGAAAGTAGTGGCAGAAGAGATTGCAGAAGCGGTGGCGGAAGCGGTGGAGATGGAAACAGGGCATGAGGACGAGTGTGAGAACTGGTATAGGGGTGGAAGCCTCTTCAGCGCCGCGCCGCTAGAATCGAGACCGTCGGGGCAGATAGAACTCATAAATCAATTCTGTGCGTTGCCGCTAACGCTGCCTCCCTCCTCGCCTGCTTTCAGAAGGATGTACTTTCCGTTTCCTTAGAAAAGTGTTGTCAAGGTCGATGCCACGAGCGGGAGTGCCACCACGAAATCGTTCCTCCACGCAGTTCATCACCCCGCCACAAGACACAAAGTCATCACTATTGTAAAAGGGCGGGGTTGCTAATAGTTTCCTTTCCCTCCGCTAGTTGCGCAGAAAAGCTCGTGGCATGCTACAATGCCACCAGTAGAAGACCTTGACACTACTGCCTTAGAATGATGTCGGAGATTACAACCAGTCATTAGCTCTCTCCAGGCATTTCGTCAAAAGAAGTTCCTAGAAACAAAGCCATACAACGGCAAAATAGAAAACAGTAGAGTTTGAGAGCTACCTCTCGTGCTAAAGAGCTTTTACAGAGGCAATTGGATTTCTCCACTTTTTCGTTACCAGGGTTAATAAGAGATTTTCTGCCGAAAATTCGTCGTTTTTTTAAGCGTAGAATTACATAACTTTGTCTCTTCTCCGTATCGAAAAAGTAAAAGGGGCATGACTCTAAGGAAAGCTTTCATCAAAATCAAAATACAAACAAGACAAAATATCGTAGAAGAATGGAAATTTCACCATATTAAAGAGCATGTTTTAGTTATTATGACTTACTAGTAAAAACCCAAAAAATAACGTTTAAGATTTTTCGTTATTTTGAGTGACATTATACCTTAATACCATTATACCGATTTGATAATATTATCCTGTTCAGTAATTTCATGTCCGTTTATAAAAAAATATAGTTTTGCGTCATTTGAAATTAAACTGCATCAATTTTTAAAACTATTTCTAGAGATATTCTCAAAACCAACTCCACATATTTTCTTTGAACTTTTTGTGCGGAGTGATAAATCAATGCATTGAATCATATGACATGATGCCGTTTGGATTACGTTTGAATTAAAAAAAATATCGAAAAGGGAACATGATCTTTTTCCTCGGGGATAAAGAGACGTTGCAAACAGAAAACAATATTTTTTCACCAATGACACTACAACGCTGAATATATTTTTTAAAATATAAGACCGTTTTGAAATGCAAATAAAAAGACGCACGTGAAATTTTCATCGAACACACCTGTATAAAGTTGTGAATCGGCAAAGATTTAATTTTTTAAGTCGCAATTTAGGGAATTTTTGAATTATAATTTTATTATGTTTTTATAAGTCGAAGTCGGTTTGTGCATTTTTTTAAATTTACCTTTTCTTTCATGTCACACTTTTTTTCTTATCTACGTATTATGCACTTCATTCCGATTAAAGCATGGTAATTCTTTGAACCTTAAAAGCACTGCAACCACTTACGGTACACAAAATAATTGTGTAATTGGTCCAGAATAATTTCAATGATGAAACGTTAATTGTCTATTGTTACACGTTCCCTACGAAATTTTTGGAAATCAAACAATGCGATTTAATAATATTTTCCTATTTGGTATCTCACATCGTGTCCAACTACTTCAATATTGTTCTGCATTGAATGCATTCGCTTCGATTTGGTGGCAGTTGATGAACCGAACCATTCGTTGTTGACGCATCTCCTGTTATCTTGTGGTTATGCCCTTCACACATGGCTGCCAATTTCACTCCTGCCTGATAATTACGTGAATGTACTGTGTGGTGTCAGCGGTTACGAGTCAATGAGGCTCTTATCAAGCAATGATGTGGATATCTGATTGGAGAACGCCTATTGCCGCGGCGACTCTTGTTACCGTTTTGAAGCGTATCTAAATAGGGCATATCGATTCTCAACGGCAAAAATGCGGGGATAAATTCATTTAGAGAGAGAGAAAAAGGTTAGGAACTAACGGACAAATCAATGGAACAACGTTAAAGACACAAAATAAGTCGAAAATGTAAAGCTACATTTGCGTAAATAATATTTTAACTTAAGAGACACGCAACGTCCAATGTACTCTGCTGCTATTGAACCTAACTCATGATGTGCCTCTCAGATAAAAACTACAAAATAATGCATTTTTAATCGTTTTTAGCGCTTAATGCAAAGGTCTGATTTCAATAATAAGGCAGTCTACTAAGTCATGTTGAAGACACCATACGCTTATGTGAACTGTGTGTTCTTGTAAGTTAAAGTGTGTTCAGTGAAAACTGCAGTGTTAGAACTTCTAAAATCATTATTATAGTCAAATAAACTTCACTATGGGCTGTAGTACACGCCATTTCGACTTCAAGCATGTTCTCAATAAAAGAACTCCGCTATTACGCATTTATCTGCTCACATTTTAACAAAATCCATTTATTTCTCCCAGAGGGAATGCACTTACAAAAGTTGGCCATTACATTGTGATACACTACGAAAATTAATTTAACGTATAAAAGTAGTATTATAAAAATTACTTGAGGAGGGGAAAATCAGATTGAAAAATGTCATTTTCAACTAAATTTGTATTCAAATTTTTTTTCAAAATTTTAAGAAAATATACAAAATTGTTTATTGTTGGAGCAATTTTTTTAAAAATAATGAAAATTTCTTATTTTCAAAGTCATTAAAATACGTTAAAAATGTTTGATTTTCAAGAATTTAAATGTGCTTTTAGTATTATAAAAAATGTTTCAAAATACACACAGTAAAATTGTATGTGCAAAGAAGTTTCAAACAAAAATAACATTATTGCATGTTTGAAGAACTACACTATGCCGATCATCTTATATAAATGGTAAAATATTTGTATTTCATAAAAGAAATGTGAAAAAGGAATATATCTAGCTTCAATATGAAAATCGTAAGACCTGTTCGAAAAAATATTTAAAACTTTTTCAGAATTTAATTCAAAATTTCGGGAGAATTACTGCTATTTTTAAAGAATGTTCAGGATCTTATGTAAAGATCTAATTTTGAAGATAAGATTTCATTAAGGAAAAAATGTTTGCCATCAATATTGTTCACCATTTTGAAATTTGAAATTTTATCACTTTTCGAAAATGAGGTCCGCGGGAGTCTAGCAGCGCCCTTTGCTACATTTTCTTAACATTCCCACGCGGCCATTCGTAACACGAGTACTCGTTGGACTCCATTCAACACTGTCATTATGAAGTTTCCTTTCTTGATTCATATCATTAATATACTTTTCTTATTTACCCGTGCTTATAATACAATTTAATACACTATGGAAAGAAACAATAAATAATTACAAAACATATTTGAAGCTTCTGTTATAATGTTTCCGTCACTCGTGCGGCCATTCGTAACACGAGTGCTCGCGCGTTGGACACGTCAAACAACCGACTATTTAGTCTTCTACAACTTCTAATATTTACAATTTTGCTCAGTAAGGAAGAGAAACTCGTAAACAACAACATTCGAAATATTAAACTCTCTCATATTACAGAAAAGTATCTTCTTGATTAAATATTCAAGAACACCGTTTCATACGTCAGCACTCGCATGTTGGATTCTGTCAAACAGGCACAACGATTTTACTTCAGAGTATGGGGTAGATAACATAGAAAAAACCCTTATTGATGCTCTTCTCAGACACCGTTAGAGGAATAGAAGCATTGTTTTTATTCGTGGAAGGCTAACACTCCTTTTTGAATTAGAAAAGAAACTTCTATTTGACTCTATCCAACGGCGCGAGTGACGGCGTGTTAAAAACGATTTCTAACTTTTCAATAAAAATTTTCATTTAGGACGAGTTTTTACTCTTCTTTATATAATATTCTTGAAGTAATATTCCGGATTTGCTATTAGGAAACCGAAAAATGTGGAACATTTCAAAAAATGTACTTTGGGCAGCGATAGATGGCTGCTGGCAAGATTGGATGGATAGCCTAGACTAAAGAAAATGGAGAACTAATACGAGAAAGTCTATGCCATTCTGTAGCACCACTAGTTGTACTATTATAGTTTTATATTACATTAGTACTAGACGAGAAAATAATAGACATTTGTTTTTTATTCTGACTACAGACAGTTTTTTTGTGTTCTTAGTAAATGAATTAAATCGAATTTAAAATTGTAATTAGAACATTCAAATTGATGTTTTTTTGTAAACTCATGTGCTCAAATATTAATGTGTTTGCAATTCCAAACAACAGCTTCGATCCTTATTTGATAGAATTCGTAATGGAACACAGCAAATAAATCCTATTTGAATAAGTAATTTCATTTTAATTCACCCTGCACGATTTGATGTTGTTACATCACAGCCTGCGATAAGGCTGGAGATGAAATATGCTACCAGCGTTACTCTATATTGTGCTTTAAATATTAAAGTTTACCGGACTTCATTAAAAGCATTAAACGGGCATTAATCTAATTTTTGAAGAAAAAAATTGGGGAGGCAGTTCATAATGACTACACTTGGGTTATAAGTACAATGAATTCCACCATGAATTGAGTTTTTTTTTGTTTTTTCAATTATGACGCCAATTTTGCAGACAAATGCTTTTCAAGAGATTGCTTTTAAAATTATTTATCAATAATTTTTATTGATAAAACTACTATTTTTTATGTCGTAAGTAGCCTGCCATCAGTGTAAACACATGTTGTCAATTTTATTCCATCCTTTAGAAAATATTGTAATAGTCGTTTTTTATTTTGTAGCTGCTGCAAAGATGAATGCTCCAACTTTACAAATATCAAAGAATTATGAACTTTCAATATAATTATCATACTTTTAGTATGGGTTTTTCTAAAATACTGTTCGTTCTAAAATATTGAAGGTTCGCTTCATTTTATAAGAAATACTGAAATACTTTATAAGATACTCTGAAGAAACCACCTACCATTTTTAAATTTAAAAAAGGTCAGAATGAACGTGGGCGCAAACTGGAATAAAATACGAGATCATCCTCGAAGATGAGAGCTTCATATAGTATTTTACTGTATGGAACTGTGTGTGTCGTTGGATTGTTCATGTACATTTCGTGAGAGAATAAACATTATTTGTCAGTATAAAAAAACAGACTGCGATGAAAGAAAACTAATGGTGCTACAGAATGGCACAGACTTTCTCGCACTAGTTAGTTTTCTGATTTCTTTGATCTGGATTATCTTTTCAGCCGTGCCACATACTGTTGTCAGCTGCCATCTATTGCCGTTTACAGTGCTACATTTTTTTGGTGTTTTTAATTTTGCGGTTTCTTAATAATAGAACGGAAATATTACTTTAAGGATTTTATGGGAGAGTAAAACCTCGTTCTATAAGGAAATGTTCTGAAAAATTCGTAGCCATTTCAAAGAAAATGACCTTAAAGCGTTACTGTAAATGCGAAATTTGAAGCTCTTTTTCACAGGAAACTTTTGAGTTTTTGACAAACTTCAGAAAGTCATTTGAAGCACTTACAGATACAATGTTTACAAATCACTGGAAATATGCATATTAACGGCCTAAGAAAGATAAAAAAGTACATTTGTGTAAATATAGCCCATAATCGCTGGTTCTAAAATACATATTTTTAGTTTTGTAAAATAAAATGCAGTAAAATGAATTTTACGTCGTCTTAAATATTGTAATTAGCACTATCCGTACGAAAAGTTTCAAGAAAAAATTTCGAGCATTTTTAAAAAACTTATTTTTGATACTTTTTAACATTGCACAAATAGACCGCAATATTGTGTGAAAACTATTGAAATTTTCAAAAAGAATGTAGATGACCTTAATGAATGAACTAATTAAGAAGAATAATTTTTTCTCGAAAGAAAAAAATCTACCTTCAATTTTGTAGTTGTAGGAAGATGTCAAAAAAATGTCAATTTTTACAATTTTCGAAAATTAGGAGTTAACAGTGAAAATCGGAACTCTACCACCCTTTATCAGTGTATTTTACTCTATTCTCACAAGAAATTTAAAAGACAAAATTTAGAATCTTTTTGAGAAAATTTTGAAAATGTGCCAGGGGCTTCTTGTAAAGTATCCTGAACTATCAATGAATGTTTTTCAATATTGCAGAGCTTTGAATAAGGACAAAACGACAAGGGTTTCATCAGTTTCGAAAAAGTTCTACGTATTATACTATTTTAGGCGCTAGTGTTGATCACAGACGACAGACGGACAGGCGGCTAGACAGTGGACGTATTGAAAGAAACGTTTCAGTAATTCACTTTTTCAGTAATAGGGAACTCCGAAACGTGTATTTCCGTTGATATTTCGAAATTGATTTTCCGAAGCATTGCCTAAGTTTTGCTATACTACGTATTTTCATACGATATATCTATATTTAATACGATCTCCAAAACGAATTATGAGAGCTCTGTACTAAACCACCAACATTTATTTTCCTTCCATAAATTCCTTTAGGAATATGGCACTAGTGTCTTATATATAACCGATGATATCACTCATGACTTTTGTCACTTTTGCATAGTTGATTGAGTTGAAATTTTCCTTTTCACTATTAGTTTAAGTGAAAATTATATTGCATCTCTTCGTCAACATTCAACTTAAACTACTAATACACACCAACTATAGCTGCAATACAAACGCTAATTACCTCAATAGGAAGCTAAAAACCCTGTATTCGACGTCGCTATCAATGGAAATAACGGTAGTGACGGCAAAGCAATACCACGGCAGGCAGAGGCGAGGATCATTGCGTCCCACAGAGCTCTGCTCACCGTGCAGCCACTCGGCCGACAAACAGAGGAAATAGCAGGGATGAAGGAACATCTGTCAGCTAGATGCGCATGAGAAGAGAAGAAAACAATGACGACAAGCGATGGAAGACAGGAAGTGGCGGTGGCGACGAAGACGGGAGTACGAGCGTGAGAAGCAGCGGTGTCGTGGGAAAAGGCGGAGGACGAGAGTGGGAAAGTGGACGAGAGGAAAGAGGACGAAAGAGTCGGAGGAAGAGAGTGAGAAAAGGACGAGAAAAGACGGAAGCCTGGCGTGGGATTCCTCGTGTGGCGGCGGAGGCGGCGGCGGCTGGCTCCCGGCAGGCTCTCGGCAACCGCAGAGGGCGGTGGGCGCGCGGCGACCCACAGCGCCTAACTAACCGGGTTTGCGGTGGGAGTTTGTCGCAATTGTTTGCCGCTCGAGGGGTGAGCACACTGCCTGCGGCTGCTCACTCGCGCTCCGCAACTCCTCCTCCTCCTCCTCCTCCTCTGCCCCCTGCCGCCGCTGCTGGTGCCTTCCGTCGCCTCACCAGACGCCAGGTGGCACCGCGAACGTCGCGCGCCACTGCTGGAGAAATTTGTAGCGCCTGTTATTGCGGACTTGTGTACACTCCTTGACAAATAATGTGCATGAGGAATGTGCTGAAAATTGTTGTTAGTTAGAGGAAATGGAAATATGGGAATGTCACGTCGTTTTCGTGCAACTTCATGTTACCTAGTTCTCCTATTGTTACGTTTTCGCAGCCTTTTATTCCTTTTTGACACTTGAAATAATTTGAAACTGTAGCAAATGTAACATTAAAGTTATTTAAGAGAAAGATAATAAAATAAATCATTTCTCTTGTTTTTATTTTCATCTGCGTTGATAATTTTTCGAATGACGGAAGTTTAACATTTCCATCCACTATGTTTCAAACGAAATATTGTAATTGCTTTGTGAAAATTGATAATTACATTTTGTTTCGTTTCTATGTAAATTCAAACATTAGTAACTGCAGGCGTAAATGCAAGGCCTCAGTATTCGCCATGGCAGCCAGGAAGTTGATCCTGGTCAAGTACTGGAAATGTTCTTGATTTGTTTATCATTGATAGGTTTGTGGTACTTGCCGGAATCGAATTCATAGTTCGATTGTTTTGTTCAATAGTTTTTTGGTTTCTATGATCACTTCAAAGCCAATGCCGAAGCACCATAGAATATGACCCACGGAGTGCGCACGACATTTACATTCAGGTCCTGTCCGTATTTCTATTTCCTCAGGCCTCATTGTTACAAGCGTCGAACCGGGAGATTTAGCTCAGTGCATTAACTAATGTCACTGCAGTGCCTCTGACCGGAAGGTCCTAGGTTCGAGTTCCGACGTCGGCAGGATTTTCTACACTAACTTGGCAGCTAATTGGTCGAATTCGGTCGCTGTCTAGAGGACAATTCTAGCGGCCGGCTGCTCTGATCGGTAGTTTTCGTGGTTTCTCCGTTCAACACCAGGCGAATGCCCGAGCAATACCCTAAAAAACGGGCCACGGACCGCGTACGGTCTTTTCTTCCTCTTCCTTCACCTGTCCTCACCCCTTACACATACACTTACACTAACACGCACCACATATGCCGGGAGACCGGTAGGGGGCTTAGAGTTTGTCCCTTCTGATACGCGATACTTGGTTGGGTAAAACCCCGGTAGTCGCCGGTAGATTGGCGTTGGATCTCGCCATCCAGCGGGGGAAGATCACCCCTCCCGATGCAAAACTACGCACTATACTTACGGGACTAATGACTTAAGTTGTTGTCGCACCCAAAATTACTAATAATCAATGAAGCAACCGTCTAGCGTCGGAGAACGAAACGTATCGAAACGAGTACCGTTTTATTATTAAGAATGATATTTGCATGATCCTTCTTATGAAAAAGAATGTTAACATGAACCTTTTGAAAACAGTGTGTTAATCTACTGCTATGCATTAATCAGATTACAACTTTTGTGGGTATGACACAAACCGCTTAACTAATTAATTCTCTTCACTTGATAGGTTTCGTCAGAGAATACCTTTACATCATCCACAACTACATTCCTTCGTACGTTTGTTGTACCACATACTTTATATTGAAAGCATCTTTGGTGTGAAATGTAAGCAGTTATTAAAATAAATACTGTATTTCATGAATATTTAGTTTTACCGATTTCGTTGCATAGTTATTCATTCCCCTTATCAGTCCGTGGTCGGTCATTTTTAAATCAATTTAAAATTTTTAAAGCTAGCCTTTAACACAATCTAAATCACAGTCACAGGTTGTCATTATTCTCGATAATTATCTACGCAGCACCGCGCAAATCGCCTCATAATTGGCATTTAGCGAAGTTAAGCCATAAACGAACTTGTACCTAAATTACTACTACCCTCAATGACATAACGTGTAGGTCATTTGGCAGTCCATCGAAGCGACGTTCAATGGAATGGCGTTCGGCCAGTGCCACTCCCCGGGGAGGTAAATCTCCTTAACGATACGACAGCTGCCTCCGGACGCTAACGCCCCTCCGCGCCCCCTGGCTGGCGGGCGCGCGCCTCCCACGTGAGTCAGGCGGGAGCGACGGCTGCGGTCGGGGCAGGGCGCCTGCACATCGACCTCGATAGCCGGCCAGGGAGAGAATTCCCGCACAGTAAGGGCAGGCGTGTGACTGAAGGCGAGCCATGAAATTCATTACGAAATTCTCTGCAGATACTCGGACTGGGAGGTTCCTAGGTTCGAGCCCCGATGGTGGCGGATTGTCTATTCTAGCTAGGCAGCTAGGTTGAATGCAGTCGCTGTCTGGAGGCGAATTATTGAGGACGGATGTTCTGATCGGTAGTTTTCTTTGGTTTCTCCGATCAACGCCTGAGAATTGTCAGAGCAGCACCCACATAAACGAGCCTCGGACAGCATCTTTGTTTACATTTCCTTTTCTTAAGCAAAGAAATGATCCATTGAAATTAAAAAAAATACATCAGCCATGTTTCAAACTGACAATTGAGAGTAAAATTGTACTTTTGAATAGAAAGCATATTGATTTCGTATTCGTGTTTACACAAAGGCTGCAAATAATTCCATTAGCTTAGGTATTGTCCTATACAAGAATCAAGAGCAACCCTCCCGTAAGGGATAATTCCAAACTTAGTTTATTTCACTATATATATACATTTATAACAAATAACTAAATTATTTAATAAGACATAACACAATATGAAAACAAATAAAGGCTTTTACATTCAGACATATCCCTGCACAGTTTTCCAAAAATTCAGAGTTAATCGTGAAATCGGACCTGTGCCAATTTACTAAGTGCATATTACTCTATTCTTACAAGAAATTTGAAGAAAAAATTTGGAACCGTGGTGGTATCAAGGACCAACAAAACAGGGGTTCTGGCTACACCATGTGTTAGGGGATTAGTTTTTGTTAATTTAGCAACTGGTTTTATCCACTTTTCTTTCTCAGGGCCCGGCAATGGATTTTTTTCTACCGAAAATCCGCCGTTTTTTCGCGCAGCATTACATGACTTTCCTTATACTACGTATATTATACTCCGTATATACTTCTTCACTCCTTTCTTATACTCCGTGTATATGTATGTATACTCGAAAGTAAAAATTGAACTTACGGGTTTCCCTACATTTTACAGTTGTACGTGTTAGCAACAGAAACTTGGATGATTGTTAGGTCGTAGATTCGGCTCCCAACGATCAATAACATTTTTCAACAAATAAATAGCTTTCTTGAAGACATCTACTTAGACTCAAATTTTAGATACGGGAAGGAATTATTGCTCATTTTCTTGGTTTTCTTAAATGAATTCCAGAAGGGTATCAGAACAGTATGTCACTTATATTTGTCGACCGACGCGTGCTGGATTCCTCTCTTCCAATTGGTAGAGCTGATTTTATCGATGGCTGAAACAGTGTGTGATCACATCGTTCTTGTTTGCCTGCCAGTCAGTATTAATCCGACGATGTTAGAATAACGTATGGATCAGTAACAATGGTCACTATTGAACAAAACAGATTGTATTTTCAATGTCAATGAAGAAGTTTATGACTAATTCAGTATTACATTGGGATTTATTATTATTATCATTATTAATATTAATTGTGAAAGATGTGTATGGAACATGGTGTCTGGGTAACCGATAAATGCATATTATTTCTGTAATTCTTCCGATACCGATTTATTACGTATTAACGTTGTTTCTTGTATATTCTATAGAGTGGCAGTAAGAGTGAAGAATGTGTTTGATAACATCTTCAATTTATTGTGGTACATTACGAAATTATTTTATTTGTTTTTATTGAGCATTGTGAGTGCTACGTTTTGGAAAACCTTTCTGTGTTGTTTTATTGCAGCAATTTTCCTGCTGCAGGCCTCGAGTAATGTATAACGTCGGTAATGAGATAAAATATTATTAGAACCGAAGCACCAGCTTTAGCAGATGGTTGTACCTTTACTAAGATATGTAACAGATGGTAAATATTCAGAGTTCAGTAAAATTCCGGTGGGTGAAAAATTAATATTTTTCGGTGGATTAATATTCACCGCACGGATTATCGAAGCAATTGAAGTCTATAGCCAGTAATCCTGCATTCAAAATATAAGTACGAAACTAAATGAGAAAGAGAATTTTTGAAGTAATTAGACAATCTATAAAATGTAGTACATTAATCTAAAAATTATAACGACGATACTGCTCACATTCCCAGCAAATGTGAAATGTAGCTCTTAGGCTCTGATTTGCATGACGTCTAATTAAAAGATATTTTGCAAGCATTTTCCTCTTTTTTATTAAATTTCGTAAACATATTTGTTTTACAAGACTTTTGTAGAATTTCGTCACAATACACCTCGTTAAAGAAATTGTCAACAGAATTTTGATTAATACATATTGTCTAAAAAGTGTGAAACTTTTGAAAAAAGAAATTGTATTTTGACCATATTCTGCACAGGAACTAGAATAAGAATCTCATTTAGATGAGTGAAAATTTATGGCAGTCAAATGAGTAAACGGTAATGAATGTCCCATTTCTACTGAGCTTATTTAATTCTATTTATATACTTTATTAATTGGCTGTCAATAACGCACGGTAAGTACGTATAAATTTACTTTGTATTTAATGAACATCACAGAAGATTTTGTTTCGTTTCCAGTGAGATGCATTTTTCTTAATCCTCCCTCTGCTTCCTCTCAATAGTACTCCCGCTAGCAGCGAAAGCCGTAGCACGTTCCCGCTTGTGCGCATTGCGCGAAAGCCAGTGAGGGTCGAGCGCGCGCTTGCTCGACTGTGCTTCGCGGTCCTGCGGTTCTCCCTATGGACGCCTGCCCAGACGTGTTTGTCCCACTTGCCCTGCAGCGACCTGCCCGCTTAGCCAGGCCCCACCGGCTCCACTGCTCTTGGGCTCCCCTCACTTCACCTCGCCCCGCCGCGGGCCTTGACACCGACACCCCACCAAAACTCCCTTCAACCCACTCCAGCTACCGTCACACACACTCTCATTATACCTCACCCCCACCATCACCCTCTCTTCTCCTTACCCTTGTCTCTCCTCACCCCACCTTTTCTCCACACCCCTATTTCTCCTCCCTCCACCTCTCCTCACTACAATCTCTCTTCATCCTTGCCTCTCCTCACATCACTTCATTCCATGACGTTCTCTATGCGTTGTCTTCCCCGCCCCAACATGTCCCGACCCGGCGCGATTTGCTTCCTTTCCACCTCCACTCTGCCTTCACTACACCTATATTCGAGCTCCTGTCCGAGTTCTCTTCCCCTCTCGGTCTCATCACTTCCACTCCGCTTTCATTTCGTTACCACTCCGCTACCTCTCCACTAGTACCACTCTGCTTCCACTCTGTTTCTGAACATTTCCACCCGCCTCTGCCCGCCGCGCCTGGCTCCCTCCTGCCCCGTCTTACCACCAACCGCGCGACCGCTGACCGCGCCGCGCTGCGCGGCGCCCGTCCGCTTCGCTATCTGCCCACGGGGCACCGGGAGCATTGCTCCGCACTCGACCGCGCTCCGCCCACGCCGCCACCGCTCCGCCTCACACGCGAGGCAGCTTTCGCAAAGATGGATTGCGTACTGTGCCAAACGCGACTCCAAGTGCGACTGCTCGGAACAGGACAACTTCATATAGTGTCATTTGAGCTCCTGTGATTAGGCGTTATTCTGTCCATCATGAGCTAAATATGGTTTTGTTCTTCTATGACTAAGTAGCAGTGGGGGACATGGTAACAGTTCGTTGAATTTTATTTAGAAATAAAAAAAATGACTATTGTATTGTGAAAACACAGAAATATTTCAAAAAGTGTTTCTTATTCTTCAAACAAATTATTTTCCAAAATTTTATAATGTGATAACACTTAAAAACTACCTACCTACCTACCTACCAATTTGCAATTAATGGCTGATATAAGTTTTTTAAGTAAATGAAGTTTTAAATTACTATATGTGTTCAGATAAAATGCGAAAGCTTAGAGGCAAAAGAAAGCATCATACGCGTTTATACATGTCATCTTTTCGTTGGTGCATTGCAGACGTAGTAAACTTGTAAATGGATGCTTATCACGACATAGAAGTGATAGAAAAGTATAGTTATTGGGATATTGTTTTGTTTTTTGCTTTTTACATTTTTTAGGTCATTTGTTTACCGTTGCATCATTTTTGTCATTTTTACACATTTTGTTCCCTTTTTTAGTGAATGTTTCGTTAATTCACAATGACATACTGACACAAAGCTTTTATTGTATCATCAGTTCATGACAAAAGTCCCCACTACAGTGGACTCTGTTTTTCGAAATTCAAAATAACACGGATCTTCGATAATTTCCTCGACCTTTCAAAACTGTCGTTTGGAAGATCGAAGCTAAGGAATACATTTCTTCCTAAATTAAAAATTTTGTATTAAATATAATTTTCTATAAAGACGTTTATTTAAAATTGTAAAATCCATTAAATTAGGAAACATTTTCATACACATTTTTGAGAATTTACTTTAAAAAATTAGGTTATTTCCCCCTTGTTTTTAAGTAATTTCATAGGCCATTTTTCCTTTTATTGTCTTTTGAGGTCATTTTCAAAGAATTTTTAGGTCTTCACTCTCCAAGCCCTGGTTATAAAAAAACATTTTTATTGAGTACATGTTCCACAATATTAAAATTGATATTATAACTTTTGTTCACAATTGTCAAATGTATTATACATTTATTTTTATACTCACAAACGTAACAATTTTACATATAAAAATTGTTCTTGAGGTTAATTTATAATTAATAATTTCTGAAACTGACACTGTAAAAATTAAAGTACAATGTAACTGTACAAATGTACAAACTGTACAGTTATTGTAGAAATTCAAAAAAGTCTGTAGTCATTAAAAATTAACTTACTTTACCCATGATGCTCTATAGAAGATTTTTTAATATAAACATTCCAAAGATTATTGACATTGCAATGCGAAAAGAACGAAAGTTATTTAAGTATACATGCAATATTTATTTTCCATGTATGTTTGTTTATTTAAGAAATGTAATGCACATACCATTTATGAGATACGTGCCACCTGTCTTCATTCTCACTGCATTATTAGATACTGTAATAGTAAAGATATTTCTCGACAGTTTTGTATGCAGAAACAGAAACAAACTATTTATGTAAAAACGCATTTCCAATACATTTACTTTGTGGAATGTTATTACAATTGGTACGAAACATGTTCACAAAATTGTAATAAATTAATTGTCAGAGGTCTGTGAGAATAAACAAAACCTGCCATTTTGTTTTTGAGTATTGAAATATTAAGCATTAATTAATAGTTTCTATCAACTGCCAGATTGCATGTAGCGTAAATCTTCGAAGTGTTGAATTAACATGAACATATAAATAAATATTCATATAAAATTAGAACAAACGTACAATTTTGTATCTGAACACTCGGGTAAAGTTTTATTGAAGAATACAACAAGTAACTGACGTTTAAATGTGCGAGAAGTTTTTCCATGGTTCACGGATACATCACAAATTCAAATAACTGGAAAATCATCAATATACGTCCTGAGTTACACGACCTCTTATATACATCATCACTTTTGTTGACATCGTTCAATTGTACATCACGGAATATAGATAATTGCGTATTGTTCCACTTCTCAATGACCTTCGTGACCGACTTGCGCAACCTCTGCACGACCCTTCAAGCGAATAGGCCTCCAGAGAGCCGTAATGAAAATCACAGGTTCCGTTGCCGGTCAATGTACTGATGGAGAGAGGGGCCTCCTGCAGTGGCGGTCGCTCGGAGACCTGCGCCCGGGTCACGTACGACCCCGATCGCCCACGAGGGAGGCCGGCGCCCCCGCCGGGGCCATGCGCCATTTTGTATCCTCCCCACGGCGCGGGAAAAGCTGATTAACGCTGATCAAGGATAGAAAAAAAAGAAGGAGAAAAGAAAGCGTGGACATGCGGGATAATAATGGAAAAAGAGGAAAGGCGTAGAGTGATGCTTTGTGTTATGTTTTTTCTCGCTTATTTAAGGTCGCATCAACAACTAGATCATTAGTGACCACCGGTGGATTTAACGTTATGGTAATTGTGAGGATGTAATGAATTGTTGATGACAGAAGTGAAAGGACGAACACAAATACAATCATGTCCGAGGCGGGACTCAAACCCGCGATCGCTTTAGCGATCTCGGCAACCGGCTTTGTATCGTTGTTGATCCGTCAATAAAGAGTTTAAAACTTTACACTACTTCCAAAATGAATGACAAAATCTTCCTTTTCTCGTCTTAGTTTTCGAGGTCAAATTCAATCTGTTACCGAAAAGGAAAGAAAAGAAACAAATATTTGGCTATTGGAATGAAAACAAAATAAAGAAATAGAGAAGAAATGAATAGGTTGAGGTGCGAAACCTTATCACATGTAAGAAACTAAATAGTAAATAAAATATTTGGTGCGATACAGAAAAAGTAAAGGACGAGATGGCCTTGGGGATAGTAGAGGTTTATAACCAATCAAGTCTGTTATTTTGATTTCGGCCGTTTGTCGTTCAATACATTTCGTAAGACTACCTTCTTATACTAGTGGTGCTACGGAATATCACAGACTTTCTCCTTCTAGTTCGTTTTCTATTCTTTTTGTCTGGATTAACTTATCGGTTTTGCTTCACCCCACTTCTGCCATCTATCGCAGCCCAAAGTAGTTTTTTACATATTGCCAATTTTTTGCTCCCCTAATGGTAGAATTGATAAATAATTTTAAATATATTATAGAAGATTAAAACTTCGTCCAATATGGCAATACTCCTATTTCGGTCACAATCTCGAAATCTATTTTACGCTACATTACATAATTCTCTTTTCTACGTATATTACTCCGTAAGTACGTATACGAGAAAGTAAAAAAAGATTTTCAAGAATTTTGTTCAAAATATTTATCACATTTGTATTTCTAAAATAATACGTATATCTCGTTTGTCTCTCGAATAATTTTTTGTTGTATCATTAATTTTTAATTCCAGAGATGTAAACTGCGATTTAAAAATAGACGAATGCGTGTTCAATATTTTGAAAAATCTATTCGATGACAGAAATAATGTATACAGCTTGTATACATTATTTCGTTTGTGAGTCCACGTGCTTCAAATGATTTGCAATGAAGACTCCAAAACTCAAACTTATTATGTGGAAAAAGAACCTTCAAATGTTGCATTTACAGAAACTTTTAAAAAAGATTTTCTGGAAAATGGCTCCAAATTTTTTCTTCAAACTTTTCTTACTGATAGTGCTAATTATTCTGTTTAAGATGGCATTAAATTAATTTGGCTTTATTCTTTTGTATTTTGTTTTTTCAAAAATTACAGAAATGTAATTTTTTTAAATATCTCTCACGCTATTAATATGTATATTTTTTACAATTTGTGTACAGCATTGCATTTTTAAGTGAATGTGCTTTAAATGCCTTTCATTTAAGTTTTTCAAAAACTTAAAATTTGTTTTTGAAAAAGAGCTTTAAATTCTATATTTCCACTAACGCGTAAACGACATTTTCTTAAAAACGGCTCCAAATTTTTCAACGGAATTATTCTCATAGGACGAGGTCCTGCAGTGTCGTTTACTTCATTTTCTTAAAATGGTTCCTAATTTTTCAACTAAAATTGCCATATGGGACGAGATTTTACTCGTCTTTAATATTCTGGAAGTAATATTTCGCTTTTAACATTCGAGAAAGCTAGTAATTTAGAAAATTTCAAAATAGTGTAGTTTAGGCGGCGATAGGTGGCAGCTGGGGAGGCGCTGGGGTAAATCTACGCTATCTCAGAGCAAATAAATTAGAAAACTAACTAGTACGAGATAGTCTCTGCCATTCCTTTGCATCACTAGTTTGAATTTATATTGGCATTCTTTTGGAAAATAGGTTCTCTTGTTTTACAGCTGTAAAATAACTTAGAGGACGTAGTTAATGTTACTTAAGATTTACTGTGAAGAATTCATTGTCATAGTCATGGAATTATTCAAACTGAATGGTAAATGGTACCCCCTCTCAAACCGCAACCCCTCAATTTTAAGCTAGTTTCTCCATTTTCTTTTTCATTAATATAAGGTTTACCATAATTATGACACATCTTCCTAACATTTTCATTCCACGTTTCGTTTGCGCCAAAGTGGTGTATTCTTGAAGAGTTTCCTTAAGTAAATAAGGAAGTAAATGACACGCCTTAATAGTAATTTATTCGACTATACTGCTTCGTCTATGAGTTACTGATAACGTTTTGTAGGGGAAACACAATCTAAAATAAAATTTGCCAAGATACATTTAAAATGTAAATATAATATACACGTATTTACGGTTGCATTCTTCATGTTCCGATGATTAACGCATGTTTCGCGAGTTAAAATGCATTATTCTATACAGTACCAAATCAAACGCGTGGGTACGTACATAGCTACTATTCCAATAAAGGACGGGAATTAAGCACAACAGAAGAAAAATTCTGCATTTTGTCAGATAACAAATCGATTATGAACGTATATGAGTGCAGGTCTGAAGAGGCTGTGTTCTTCTATATAATATTTCAGTTATGCCTAGCAAAATGGCTCAGTGCGTAGCACTCTGGAATCGCAATCGGGAGGTCCGTGTTCGATCCCCGGCCCTGCCATCCTGATTGGTTTTTTTTTTCGTGGTTTCCACTATCCCACCTAACACCTCTCACCATCATCCTAGTCCTTTCACCCCTCATCATCAACACCTTACATAACAACCTATCGCCTGCTAATTGATTATTCAAGGCCAACAACCTTCTCTTAACCAAAGGATACAAGCGAATGGCTGCTCCCCATAATTCCAAATATTGGTCTCTTCAGGATAGAATACGACTGAGCCTCGGGAGAGAGAAAAGTATTGCATAATCAGTTGTGTCCCATACGCAAATAATAATAATAATAATAATAATAATAATAATAATAATAAATAAAACTCCCCAGTAATTCAAAAGTCTGGGAAGTGCAAGAAATTGCTTTATTTGGAACAACCCACATTTTGCCCAAAGTGTTGTAGAGGCACTGACAGTCACCGGATCTGCTCCTTAGGTAGCTGGTTGCAAACTGGAGTAGATTTTATATTCAGCCGACTCATAACATCTTTAGTCGTGATGTAGTGGAAAAATAATAATATTAATAATAATAATTATTATTATTATAATAATTATAATATGGAGTTATCTCCAAAAAGCCAAATTTGGACTTACATTACTTCTACTTTGCCCCTTTCAATTATGAAATGATCAGTACAGGTAAGGAAGATTCCCAAATTTTCCTCTGAAAGGTTTTGCCAAATAAATCGTAGAGAAAGTTGAAATAAGATGTGACAGTAACGTGAGTAATTCTACTATCCATTTTATTTATATTTCCAATACGTTTGAGAGATATTTTTAAGAAAATATGAAATGTTCCCATGATTTATATTTCTCTGTGAAGGTAAAGAAAATATTTGTGTTTACACCTAGATTGAAAACATTTCTCTTTTTTTGTAGTACGTTGCTTTTGAAAAATCGTAAATATTCTCTCTCATTTCAGAGAACTGGATTGGACTTGCATCGATGTAAACCTAGTTATTTCGTCTGGACGCGTATTGAAGTTTCCCTCCCATACCCACAATGCAGAGTTATTGAAAATACTTCATGAACTTGTACTTTATGCAGTCAGTTTGAGTCTGCACAACTGATTTGAATGTTAAATGTGTTAAAATTGTCTACTTTTCATGAAATGAGGTAGTTCCTTCAAATATGCTCTTGATTCTCCTTGCCAGCATTCTCCGTACGATCTGACTCCACGGTCCAAGTGAAGTGGGAATTAGTGATGCTACTACAGCTGTATTTTCGAAAATTGCATAAATTTAAAATCACAAAACTCAAGATAGAGATTTTTGCTATAAACACAATTTACTCTAAAGAATCTGAACTTTAAAAAAGATCATACACAATTGTTTTAAATAAAGGAGCAGTTTTTGCGCAATTTGTGCTTCAAATTAATGCAATTTATGAAGAAAAAAACATATTCTCAAAATTCGCTCTAACTTTTTTTCTTCAATTTTTTCGACGGATAGAACAATAAACGCTTAAAACAATGGCCCATTTTCGAAAATTGCAAATTCAGAAAAATATGAGATAGTATGTGATAGTGTCGCTTCACTTGTTTCGTTACCAGGGCCCGGCAATACAAATTTGTACATCGAAAATTTCACGATCACAATACATTTTCTTCTTACGAAGTAAGGGCGAAAAAGTAAAAACAAATGTGGATCAGTATTCCTAAAAAACAGATGTGTTAGCATTCGGTTGCATCTTTCTCAGATAATTTTTCAGGAAGTTTCTTTGTTTTAGAAAAAGGAGACGAAGGATCCCAGATTCCAGATGACCACTGATCCCAGATTATCTAAACACGAAGAACATTGATATTCTTTAATGTGGAACAACCATTTGTTAGCGGTGAGAGATAATGGCCTTGCAGTTGACATTTCTAGCTTAAAAAATACCTTTATTTATGTTCTAGTGAAAAGTGTTCCTGAATTTATTTCATTCCAGGAAGAATGTTGCGAATCAGGATCTCTATTTAAAGTCAGTAGCTGGCTAGAGTACGTGGCAAGTTGGAAAAGCTAGCAGAGACAAAAGAAATTAGAAAACTAAGTAGAACGAGAAAGTCTGTGCCATTTTGTAGCACCACTAGTTTCTTTTCAATCTTCTGAACAAAGGAGTGAGATTGGAAGCCTTACACAAGATTGAGGATATTACAGAAACTGCGAACTAAATATAAGAAATACTGAAGGAGTATATTCTTTTAACGTTGAATTTAAATAGTTTTTGTAATTGAAATCAATAAAAGTCTCATTTCAGTTTGGTGCTCGAACATTATTTTCGAAAATTTATGATGAATATAATTGTAATAATGATTTTAAAAATAATTTCAGTAGTAATATTTTATCGAATTATTATCCAAATTAAAATTATTCATTTTCCTGATTAACTAGTAATTGAACTTCTTTAGCATCAAATTTACTTACAAAGGAATTTCTATTAGAGTTACATTTCCTTGGAACTACCCGATAATTCGAAATACCTAGTGCTCGAATTACTCAATAATTGATTGGAATTCTCAACGACAGATTCACCGTAGTTCCCCGTCCTACGGTTTTGTGAGCGAGTGGGAGGAACTAGAGTTCGACGCGCGCAGCGGTCGCGCGGTCCGAAGGCCTGGAGCGTGCTCTCGTGGCTGCTATCGACCGGCTGCGGCGATCGCTCACCGCCGTGTAACAGGTGCCCCTTTGTCCCCGTCAGAGGCGCGCGGCCGCGGCCACGGCGACTGCGGCGCGGTGTTGGCCGTTTCCCGCTCTCTCAGCCGCCCCTCCCCATTCCCTGTCCCACCTCCGCACCCACCCATGCCCACACACTCATTCAGTCACACCCAATCCCCCTCCCCACCCCCACCTTCCTGGCCTCTCGTCGTTCACTTTTGCGTTACCGTCATCCCAGCAGGTACCGTTGCGTTCATCCGCTCTTATTACCCTCACATCTCTTCGCCCATTACTACCAACACAACTGTTCCGGCCACCGCCATCATTTCCATCACCGCCTCCGCTCTCAATACCCTCAGTGTCTCCGCCTTCTTTACCATTATTTCAGTACCGTCACCACCCTTGTTATTGATTGATTGATAAGGGGTTCCACGCGCGTCTACTACTAAGGTCATTAAACACGTAAGGGTAGGGCAGATTTGTAATTGTGGGAGTTGGCGGTGATCATTCCGCGTTGAATGCCAAAATCCGGCGCCGACCTACGTCGGTTTGCGGGGATTTTCACCAGGTATTTCTCACCACCGGGCACCGCCCCAGTCGGGATAATCTCGAAGTTCCCGACAAGTGTGGTAGTGTAGTGTCTGTGAGTGTAAGTGTGTGTAAGGAATGGCTTAGGGTAGGATAAGAAAGTGGATGGAGGATGGCGCCCGTTTGTGAGGATATTTTTCGGCATTCGCGCGGTGTTGATCGGAGAAACCACGGAAAACTACCTATCAATGCAGCTGGCCGTTACCACCTTCAATAGTGTCACCGCACTCGTTATCGTCACTGCCGTCGATAAGTCGCCGCCCCCACTGTTGTCACCGTTCCGCCCCCGTTCCTAACCTCTCTCGCCTCCCGGCCAGCGACCACGCCTGCTCGGTCCGCGCCCGGCATCAGCGTTCGGTTTCCCACTCTCAGCTCTCAGCCGCAGGTACACGCGGTGTTGTTAAGCTCTGACTCGCTTGGCTCGGTCGAGTATGATTGGGTGCTCGACATTGCAATGTGGTTGGTGAATGCTGCCGGTGGCTGTAGATCTGGGGAGGATTTAACACTATTTATGGCAGTGAAAAGTTTTCACTTCAATACAAGAAATAGACGAAATGGACAACGAGAATGGCTATGAAGTTTCGCTGCTTCGATATGAAAGGTCGCGAATTACATTACAGCCTTTGAGACGAATGCCACTAACTCGTATTTGACACGGAGATTGTATTTTGTTGACGTCGTATTTCAGCAAATCACAAAAGAATTATCGTGTTAGAACACGTTCTCTTTAAATTGCAAAGGGTGTATGAATCCTCTGCGTTAAATACCTAGTTCCAATAATAAATTGGCACGGAACTAGGAAACTACTACAATGCATATTTATTATCTTCTAAAGTAATTGAACATTGTTTATTTTCTTTTCCTGTTCAAGTTTTGATCTTTGTATGAGGGAAAACATATTCTGATACTTTTGCAAAATGTATCGCAAATTGTGAGTTTGCTTTCGGCAAATAGTGGTGGTATAATATTTTCATTTACAACTATCATTAATATTTCAGGCTGTATCCCTTATGTATCTTTTCTAATGTTGAGAATACAATTAAGGCGAAATATTTTATATATTACATTTCATCTACTTTTTTTTCCATCAAACTCTCGTTTGAAGTAATCTGTCGCCTCTTCAGCCACTCTTGGCATCCGACAAGAACTATAGTTTGCAAATTCAGATGTAAGTTATATTGTATTTAATGCTGTTTTCAGTCCCTTGTTAAATTCTGGACAACCACAATAAATACTTCAAAATCGTCTTACATCACAATTTTATTAATTTTGATGTAAGTAAACTGAACAACAACATGAAATAGAATTAACGTGACAACCAAATTAAGACTAATCTAATAAATTACATTGTCCCAATATTTTCCTCTAAATTATGTAAGACTAACTTATTTCCAGCTTTACAAAAACCTTTATGTTCTGAGGTAAGGTATCTTTGAAGGACTGCGCATCTGTCGGAGACATCTGCGCGGAGGAGGCGGCTGCCCAGCTCCCGTGCGTGCCCAGCTCCCTGTCGGAGTGCGCGCGTGTCCCCGAGGGGAAGGAGCAGTTCCGGCTGCTTCTAGGCTCGGGCACTCTACAAGATATAAATCAGTGATGCCAAGGTCGATGCCACGAGCAGGATGCCACGCGCACGGGCAGCACGACGAAATCACCCCTCCAGATGTCGATCACCTCGCAGCAAGAGAGTACTATGTAGTCAAAGTCGCCCTGAACGATTTTACACATGAACACTTTACCCATGAAATACGATTAGGTGGGATTTAGTCGTATAACAATTTAAGATAGTTTGTTATTTTTATTTATATTTTTATTTCTCTGTGCATACCTTGTTTACATTCGATTCTACGTTAAAGTCAGGCTCTAGAGATCTCGAGAGACTTTGTAAACGATTTCTGAATTTTTCAATATTTAATCGAACCCCGTGCTTCTTTTGAGCAATTTCTATAATGAAATGCTTGTTCACAAACATATGTGTTACCATACAAAAATATTATTCGAGCAACATTATTAACTTTGGGAGTTGTGATTTATCAAGTATCTTGTAAAATTCTATTATACTGCCTTCTGAGAGCAGGGTTACTACCGATAGTTTCCTTTCCCTATGCTAGCCTTGCACAGAGAAGCTCGTACCATTCCACAGTGCCACGAAAAGTGCCAATGTCACCGGTAGGACACCTTGGCATCATTAGTATAAATCAGTGTTGTGAAGGTCGATGCCACGAGTGGGAATCCGTGGCACGAGTGCCACGACGCAATCGACTCTCCACGCAGTTCATAACCCCGCCGCAAGAGACAACGCCATCACTATTGTAAAACGGCGGGGTTATTAATAGTAGTTTCCTCTCCCGACGCTAGTGGCGCAGAGAAGCCCGTGGCATGGCACGGTGTCGCGAGGCGTGCCACTGCCACCAGTAGTAGACCTTGACACCTCTGGTATAAATGAACTGTCTCGGCGGCTGGCTTTCCACTCTGAGACTGAGCTGTGAAATGTATGCATCGTGATGATGAACAGCAAGGCAGCGGACAATGTATCAGTGAAAAGAAGAAAGGCATATGAAAATATATAATCAAGAGAAGAGAGCCGTGCGAAAACATATAATCAAGAAAAGTGAGCAGTATGAAAATAATTAATCGAGAAATGTGATATTAATATAGAAGCTATATGAATTAGTGTTTTCAGTATTGTCTAACTAGTGAGTAATTTTAAATTTAAAAATATGAACGACTTTGTTAAAATAATTTTCTGTGATTTAATTCACCACCAAAACCGTTACGGTATTCTGTTAATATGGATTTACTCTTTCGTACTTTGTCCTTAGTAGTTTCCACCATTTTTAGAGCATTGTTTCTCCAGATGGAAATCGTAAATCAATTGTCTCTGATTCACAATACGTCATTTGAAATGTCATTTGCATCCACAATTCGCCACAAGCTGAACGACCGGCGGCGCATATCAAACGAACTCCGTTTCATTCGACCTCGGGACGCAGGTCGTGCACCAATGAGCCAGTAGCTTCCAATGCCTCGTTTGCATTTTTAACCCCGCTGTGTCCGTAGACATATGCTCCCGGATTGAACAGCACTGATGACGATGTAAATTACGTGAAAATGGATGAAGCGGAACATAGACAATTATAAGTGAGTAAAACCACTTCTTTGCAACCTACACTATATCTTTTGTCAAGTTGAAGTGCAACGACGGCATGAAGATTGGGCGTTTAATTGTAATATCGAAGGATAAAACTTACGAAAGGTGCTTTTGTAAACTGCAGAAGTTCATTTACAATACGGCCAGGGATACGATGACGTAAATAGAAACATTTCTCTCGCTTTCTGGTCGAGATGTGTAAGAATGATTTAACATGTGCTAACGTTTGATGCCACGCCCCACGTTATGGGCGCCGCTGCAACCGTTTTACTAATAATATTTATCTAATTCATATCATGAACTGGCCCCACGTTATGGTGCCACTGCAACCGTTTCTACTAATATTTACTTTAAACTTTTCCTTACCCTCTCGCCAAAATCACTACAATTTATTTATCTCGTGGTTACAGAAAATTTCGTGGGTCGTAGGTCGTGGCTGGCCCCTACGAGAATTACCTGTAAACTACGCGTAATACTACAGCATACCCAGGCTTCTATTAATTAGAAATAATAACACATCTTTTGTGAGAAAAGGGGGAGAACTTTGGAAATTCCGTTCTCCTTAATTTATTTCTTTTCAAAACATGGAATTCTTTTGCTTTCGTAAAGCACTTACCCGATCACTATACAACATGTAAAATACAACAATGCAAAAATTCATACATACACATTCGCTTGGCAACGTCAACAATACATATGCTACAATAACACTTCAAATTCCAATAACAAAAACCAACTGACTTCTATTTAACTTATGCAGGAATTCCTTTCTTTTGTAAAATATTTATCTAAATTTCTTTTCGTTCGTACGTACCCAATCATTCATCATTTGTCCAGATGGACACCCAGTTGTATTCACTAGCTTTGAATATGAATTTCTTGATTCTAAAAGTTTGTTGAAAATTGTACGTGGTATCGACAAGACTCCATAGATAGCAATTTAATCAGTAGTCAATTATCTCTAATTACTTCTGATTTATTTTAGCTGAGACAGTTCCTGAGATCCTTTCAAATCATGTACCCAGGAGTTCTTCTTGATAAAACGTTTGCAGAAGTTCATTGTTATCTTGATCCAGTTGATTAGTGAATCCTAAACCCAACTTACCTTAATTAAAAGTATTTAAAATTGACGAAAAATAGAAGATACCTGAAAATCGCTTTAATATTGCAATAAAATCACTCAGATCATTTACAGTACGGTCTTTTATTACAGAACTTAATGCACCTGTCACTTCTTTCAAAAAATACACCAATGTATGGATTATAAGATAAAATAACCCACTACAGTAATTCCTAGATTTAGGATTTTGCTCGTAAATGTACTTTAATTTTATCTTTTGCAATTTGCGAATTGAATAAGTCCAACTACTCCTCTATGATTCTCTTATTTACC
>JAHLJT010009761.1:0-24817 GCA_031308135.1 Acheta domesticus
ACAAAAGCTGAAATACCATTTTCAGAAATGTTATTAAATCAACAGGAAACAGGGCCTGTTATCAGTCTTGAATCCGTGTGAAGTCTGGAACCAGTGGTCAGTCGAGAAGAGGTGATTTCTATTATATGAACTACAGGATAGCACTCTGTGGCGGTCGAAAAATATAATGAGTCAAATAATTAGTGAAACACGCAACAGGACCAAGATGCATTAAGCTGACGAAAAGATTTTGTAAGTAGACAGACAGGAAGAACAAAAAAACAGACGTTTAAATTGATGAAACAAAGTAATGTTCGAATAGTCTTCTTACTTTTACTGAAGAGGATGTTATTGTATGTTTTAGGGGGGTTTAGTATACAAATACAGCTTCAGTTTTTTAATTTATGTGATATTGTATAATCAAGATGGGTTCCATTGGTTTTTTAGACAATCAATTCTTGATTAAGTGGAATATTAACGTTTCATAAAAACTTATTTATTCAAACACTTGTAAATATTACCACAACGTGGATGATCTTGGCTGTCCGGGTGACGCCGCGTCGAAGGATGAGTTGCCGACGTTTCGACCATCTTATCGTGGTCTTCCTCTAAGACTTACGTAGAGTCTACCGTTTTCCAGTATACAGACATACTGGGACCATAGGAATCTGGATTCTCAGGCGACAAAAGCTGAAATACCATTTTCAGAAATGTTATTAAATCAACAGGAAACAGGGCCTGTTATCAGTCTTGAATCTGTGTGAAGTCGGGAACCAGTCAGTCGAGAAGAGGTGAACCACGTAGAATCTACGTGGTTTATCTTATCGTGGATCTCCCTACGACTTCATTTAACTCGCCTCTACGGGGAGGAAATGTATCAACAGCCAAGATCATCCACATGACTCCGGCCGAGGAAGCCTACGACTTCACTTAATTCGCCTCTAAGGGGAGGAAATGTATCAATCTGAGGAAGACCACGATAAGATGGTCGAAACGTCGGCAACTCAGCCTTCGACGCGGCGTCACGCGGACAGCCAAGATCATCCACATGACTACGGCCGCGGAAACCTAAGACTTCAATTACCACAACGTTTCGGAGTCATTTGTGGCTCCATCCTCATGTAATAAAAACACATATCTAAAATAAAATGAAAAACAAAACACTTTAAGATTTCTAAAAACATGTCAATGGACTTTTTTTATAAAAATAGTATTTATTAAAATTGGATCTGTGTTTCCTGTTTTCCTTTTACGAAGTATGAGTCATAAAAACCGAAGTATAAGTTATTGGTGTAAGGTGGTGAGAGGATGGGGAAGAGAAATGCCCTTTGCGGAACGCCGGCTAGGACAGGTCTGGTGGAGGAAGAGTTGGATGATTAACATTGAAGGTTCCGACATCAGCTTTGCCCTGAGCCACCCTCGCCGGTCCCTCACTCTCTCTCTCTCTCTCTCTCTCTCTCTCTCTCTCTCTCTCTCTTACTCACGTGCTGGCATAGAAGTTGTTTCTCTTAATCCAGACATTTTATACACTTCAATATACACATCAGTGAAACCCTCTTTACGCACAGCCGAAGGGACCTGAAACAGAAAATGGCACAAACAAGTTCTCAATTCCAAAGAAATATTTTCATTTTTATTTTTGATATTGATTCCAAACACTTTTGAAAAATAAAAAAATGAACTTGAAACACTGATAAGATGTTCTGCAGGTGTAACTATCATTTAGATCATTTTAGATTTCATAAGATCCAAAACCTTTCTAGTCAGAATCCATGTTATTAGTGAGTTCGATATGATTCAAAATTCAAATATCGGCGTCGGTATGCGAATTGCCCCGTGAATTCGTGGAGGTTAACTTGAAACTCGGCGCCGATAGAAAACGGGGTTCCCAGGCGCCCATCCATCCAGGAATAGTGATTCGAATTATTTCCGTGAGTTTACGGAGAGTAGTTAAGCAATTCGGCTAAGACATTAACCGACCGCGACATGCAGGGCCGTTGTAACTTACTTTTGGGCCTAAGGCTGTAAAATGTAGTGGGCCCTTGGGCCCTGGGATAATTAATGTACATCCCGACATAATTATGGCTTTGAATATTTATTATATTAATAAATATTATTATTAAATAATAATATAGTATATGCATTATATATAATAATATATTGTTTTTAAAAAACAATATGACAAATAATGCTATGTTCAAACGATGTGGACAACTCTTAGAGGCTATAAATCCATAAAATTATATTTTTCTCGGCGCTTTTGACCACCACGCACACTTCAGATTTTCTTCTAAATGAAAGGCCCTTGTTTCAGGAACGTACTTTCTTAAAAGTACTTTTTTAAAGTGAATCTATGTTAGAATAAAAAATATAAATATATTAATATACTTTATGTGTATTTATTTAAAACAGAGAAATTTTTTGTTAAGTTTAGAACATTTGCTTGTAAATCTTATTACGATTAAAATCCCATAAAAACTGAGAAAAAATCTTTCAAATTTGTGGGCCCCCAAAAGTTCCGGGCCCTAGGCTGCAGCCTAGTCAGCCTAGTGGATACAATGGCTCTGGCGACATGAGACAAAAGACAAAAACTGAATGGCAGATTACTCCAGATATGCTAAATGCCCAAGAAGGGTTAAGACTCATCCTGCGAAAAAGACGCAACTAATAATGGAATTTTAACAAAATGGTAGAACAATTCCATGTAGTACAAGAATACGTAAGCAGAATGAACGAGCCAAATAAAATATCAAATTTAACATTTTTTCTTCTTATGAAGTAACCTCTCTAGCAAAAACTCAAGTGGACTGCTCATCATATGGATTTGCGAATGAACTAACAATCAAACCAATGAAGGAATAATTGATCCAATTACCCCGTTTTGACTAATTATATGCCAAATTGAGGCTAGGCCTGCAGACACGAGTGGTGGTTGTGACACCCTGAAGATTGAGAAAAGGGTCTAGAAGACTTACATAATAAAACATTTTATTTCTGCAAATACGTCCAGTGCCTGATTTCTTTCCTCTTTAACGTGAACTCCGAATAGTTAAGTCGTTAACTCTCTAAATCAGGTGTACCCAACGGGTTCGGAATCACCCCCTGAGGGTGGAGGGAATTTTGAAGGAGGTCAATGATGATCAAGAGTTTGGGAGTCTATAGCCGATTATGAAGTGGTGATTGATAGATAATATCGAGATTTCATTGTCTAAAAAATAATAAATTAACTTATAATTATTTTTATGAGAGCAAAAAAACATACAAGTAATAATAAATGCGCTCTTCTTCATCCGTATGCCTCGTTCATTCTTAGGACTAGGGGCGTAGCGATTGCTGTCGCTACCTGTGCACTGCACCGGTCCCTCGAAGTAAGGGACCCTTAATATGGACCCCCGCCGATAGACAGCATCATAGAATAAAATAAATTGCACCCGATGCTTATTTTCCCCATTGCATAGGGCATTTTATTGTCCAATGGGTGCATTTTATTGTCCACTGTCCATTATAGGGCAATTGGATTGAAAACTCTTAATTTCACATTTATTTCAGAAATGGGTCCAATTTCGACTTTCTGCACTGTGGCGTCCGAAAACCTAAGTATGCAAAAGCTCAACAAATGATAATTATGATATTCTATCGCAAAAATACTTCCTGAAATATGCACTGGGGAAATGTTACTTTCTGAAATTATTCTCACACAGACTACAGCTCACAACGCACAGAAATTCGCTTCTTGCCCAACTACAACACAGCGAGGCCCGTAACGGACCGGAACGCCTTTCTACCGCGCAGAAGCACGGGAATCAGTCATCCAATTAGTAAACAGATCACTAATTGGCCTATACGTTTTTGCCCATACGCGATTTGTGGAGAATTAAGACCTTTCTCGGAACCGTTCAAATAAAATATGTACAATTTAGAGGAATTGTTGTTACTTTGAGTTTTGGCGCCACACTTAAAAATGCGATTCATATGAGGGTTGTACCAAAAGTAAGGTTCCCAATGAGCTACAGCCTCAAGGGAAGGTGCTAGGCTATATCCGGCAACAGTGCCATACGCAGTGGTTTCCGCACTCTTGACGTCTCCCGCCAGTGATTCGCTACGTCGCTCGGTGTTCGAGTGGCAGCCGTCAGAGATAGAAGTGTTGATGGCGGCTCCTGCCAAGTACGAGGTTCGAGCAGTAATCCGGTTTCTCCACGCAAGGAAGTTACCGCAATCCAAAAGGAGCAATCCAGAATCGCCGGAGAGGACGACTGACGGAGGGAGTAGTGCTTCTTCACGACAAAGCTCGACCCCACGTCGCTGGTCCAACACAGGTGCTTTTGAAGAAATTTGGGTGGACCGTTATGCCCCATCCCCGTACAGGCCGGACTTAGCCCCCAGCAATTATCACCTCTTCCTCAAGCTAAAGGAACACTTAGGTGGCGAACGCTTCTGCGACGATGAAGTCCGAGCAGAGTTTACACGCTTCCTCAATGGATTGGCGGGAGACTTCTTCGACTTATGAATACAAAAGCTGGAGCACCGTCTTCAAAAGTGTGTCGAAAAAAATGGAGACTATGTTGAAAAATAGACAACAGTGTAAGCTTTTCAACGACGTATAAATTAATAACAATAAATAATGTTTTCTATTTGTAAAAAATATGGGAACCTTACTTTTGGTTCAACCCTCGTATTTGTGGTAACAGTTGTTGAGTGCAATATGACGAGCTAATATACTTAAGCTTGTGCTCCTTACACTGCATGTATCTCCTCAGTGAACATTATTCACAACAAACTACATTCAAACGCACTTGTAAACTCACCCTGGTGTCCTCCGCAACATTCTCATTGGTGTCCGTACGAGGCTGGAGGAAATCTGCGACTGCAGACTTCGGCTCCTTCAGCAAATAAAGTAAAACAAAATACGTTTGTAAAAATATTTCTTTTTGATCAGTTAATTTAGTAGAGAATGATGTCTACATCAGGGATTCCCAACGGGGTCTGTATCGACCCCCTGGAGATCGATAAGATTCTGAAGGGGGTCCGTGATCAAGGGGTAGATGGAGGTCGTCTATGGCTGAATATGAATGGGGTTGTTTTGATAGGTCAAACCAAGATTCCATTGATCACAAAACATACTAAACATGATAATTAAAGCCCGGAAGTTCACGCATTTATTTTACCTAAAACTAGGAAAACCCGGCAGACGTTGTTCTGCCCTTCACCTCCCTCTTTCCCTTCCCATCTCCCTCTCACTGTCTCACCGTCTCTCACACTGCCGATGTCTGTCTCTGCCGCTCTCTGTCCTTCTTATTCACGTTTAATTGCAGATTCTGCACATCTCTGAGCAGGTGTTGTAATATCGGGAAGCGCCGGACCAGCAAAATGTAATGGAATATTCACGGTTTTATCCTGTAGATTACGGTGTGAAAACGTTCAAGGTTTTAGTTTTTAAGCCCGTAGAACGCATCGTTCCGGAGTTATTTAACGATATAGATTAAAAAATCCTGCCGAATGTGTTGCGGGTTGCATTTGACGTAAATATTTGGTTTTGTTCTACAACGCTATGTAGTACAGTTACATCAGATTTAACAGCACATAGACCTCGGTGGAAAAAAACATGTAGAAGGGCCAACTTTCATGGAGATTGGTCTCACAAATATATTTTTTAAATAAATAATCTAAAACTAATAACGAATTAACAAATGCACGTTTTTTTATAAAAACACTTTTCCAGATTTAAGGGCGGCAAACTTATGTAAAACTTCATCAAAAGCTGTCCAAAATCTATAGTTTCTAAAATGGTGACACTCGGGGCGGACCGTCCCCCCCGCCCCCCCTAACTGCGCCACTGTTCCTCTTTCATTCAGAGTTTTTTTAATGCTGACTGGTCCTTGAGTATCCTCTTCCACAGAAAGACAAACTACGACTTCACTTTCGTGTTGTCCAGACTTGCAGGTAAGTTTAAACTTCAGCTTGATCGCGAACGGTGCCAGGAGAAAAAATCACAATAATGACGAAAACGCCACAAAAAGGCAAAAATGGCAAAAATATGGATCAGAAGCTAAAATAGACCAAAAAAGCAAAATGAAAATCTAATAAAACGACTTCAGAAGTATAATTAAGTGATTTCTATTGTTAAAAGTAATAAAATTGTAACTATAATAAAAAGACATTTTGCCAAACATCAGGGCTCTAACGACAATCAATTGTTTTTCTGATTTAAAGCAACAAAACATAGTAATACACGTTCGCTCCTTTTCTTTCCTATCCAGCATCCATCCTTCATCAGGGGCGTAACTAGGCGGCAAAGAATAGGGAGTTTTGGCACGGTGAAGCTTTACAACAATCGACAGCAACCTCAAACTTCTGCGCACGAGCAATCCGATTGATTGATGATTCCGCGCACGTCAACTGCTAAGGGCATTAGTCCCATAAGTGTGGTGCATGTTTCCATCGCGGGAGGTGGCGGTGATCTTCCTCTGCTGGCTGGCGAAATCAAGCGTCAGTCAATGTCGGCTCATGAGGATTTTCCCCAAACATATCTCCCACCAACAGGGCCCGTCCCAGCCGGGACAAGCTCTAAGCAAGCTCTCGACTGGTCTCCCGACAAGTGTGGTGCTTGTGTCTAATTAAGGGGTGATGAAAGGGCAAAGCAGAGGAAGGAAAGATCGCGCGCGGTCCCTGGCCCGTTTGTTAGGGTTCTACTCCGACATTTGCCTGGTGTTGATCGGAGAACCCACGGAAAACTACCAATCAGAGTAGCCGACTGCTATAATTCTCCGTCCAGACAGCGGCTGAATTATACCTAGCTGACAAGATGTACTTGGGGTTTTTACTTCTTGGCGCGCGAGGGCTTGTCTTCACGATGTGGGTATTTCACTGGTATTTCACGTCGTGGTCGGTTGTGTAGAAGTGCACATGTACTCACGTTTCCAGTGGTTTGTATACATTACTGCATTTGTGAGTAGAAGTGCTTCAATTGACTTTCAATATATGTCATAACGTAAACTAATTATCGCTAATGTAAATATTAACGACGCGAGAGGCTAGTCAAAAAACTACATTTCTGTAATTTTTGGAAAAACAAAAGAATAGAGCAGTATGACGTTATATCTCATAGAATACCTTTATTTAGCACTATCCCTAGACAATTTTAAAGGAAAAATGTATAGTCGTTTTTGAGAAAATTGCACATACTGCACGCAATATTGCGCGAAAACTACTAAAATTTTCAAAAAATGTACATAACCTTAATGAAAGAACTAAATATGGAGAAAACATTTTACTTGAAAAGAAAAATCTCCATCTTCAATTTTGTAGTTGTAGGAAGACACAGGAAAAAATCAAACTTTTAAATTATCGAAAATGCAGTCAACTGAGAAAATCGAACCTATGCAATCTTTACATGCGTATTTTACTCTATTCTTTCAAACTCATATCTTCCATTTAAAGAAAAAAATTTGGAGCCATTTTTTAGAAACGTTTGACAATGTCCCTGGGGCTATGTGTAAAATACCCACAAATTTTAAAGAAAGTTTTTCAAAATCGCAGCGCCTCGAGTCGAGCCAGATTGACCAGGAAATATTCATTTTCGAAAACAATCCTACATATGATTTAGGTGGCTAGTGGTGTTCGCAGATGAACGGACGGACTTTTTGAAAAAAAACAAAAACATCAACAGATTTTCGATATCAGGGGACCCCAAAACGTGTAGTGAAATGTGTATGTTGAAATCTCCAAGTCTATTATCCGCAGCAATACGTAACTTTTTCTCTACTACGAACGTACGTAAGATAACGACGGATAACGTTGCTATGAGTGAAACATTGCCACAACTTCAAATAATTTAAGTAGCACAAGTAAATTTATTTGCTGGCTGTGCTCCCATAGTTAGCTACCTCTCGTCGAAACGCTTAATGCAATAAAGCTGATTGTATCTTAATGTATCACTTGTATCTTAATTAAATATTAATAATAAATTATTCTCACGTAAAATCGTGAGTGGCGACCGTAGATATCTAATTATTACCCCAAGATTTAACAAAAACCTTCAACATTTTGCAACATTGCACAACAACGAAGATTAGAAAAGTAACTATTCAAAAGAAGAGTCTTCGATTATTGAAAATTTAGATATTTTTCCAAAATACTGATCTAGAAATGGTTATCTTTGAGGTAGTTCTGGGCAATTTTTTGTGTTGTGATTGTATTTGCTGTACAATTACAGGTAATAACATACTAGTAACTAGGGGTTGATGGAGCATACAACACTTTAAAAAATTGATGAAAGAAAAAGGTTGGGAATCCCTGGTCTACATTCATGCAAGTGAAGAAATTAAGACACCAATGTTCATAAAACAAAAGCAGCGGGGAAGGAACTGATGTGACATGTTTACCTCTTCATTATCTTCCTCTTTCACCTCACTTTTCAAAGTGCTTGGTTCACCTAGTGCCTGCAAATGACAAAAAATTAAATATTTCACGAAAAATTATTACTATAACCAGAATATTGATAATTCTTTTGAAAAGTTTCAAGTTAACGCCAAGTTGTAACATAATTGTAACTCTCTTCTGAGAACTTATGTTGTATATTATTTGATTTATCCAACAAATATAATCCTAGTATGTGTTCACATTCTGGGTCTCTTATTGCCTTAATAAAATGACTTGTAACATAATACTTCTTATAGTGTGTTTTGAAGTGGTAAGGTGCTCTATTTTTCTTCCTTTCTTGGATTAGGTATTACTGGTCCACCATCTCTTTGCACTTCAGCATCTCTTCTCAGGTGTTCCAACATCTCTTCATCTCATTGGCCAATATTGAATCCCTAATCATGGAATTCCTTTTTGCAGCGATTTGTTTAATTTGGTACTTCCATGATTTTTTTATATCTGTATTCCTCTATCTTTTCCTTTTCATATAAATGCAGTTATTTCCAGATATTTTATAAATGATCTTATTTTAAGCAGCCATTAACTTTCCTGATAAATCTCATTTCTTTTGCTTGAATTTTACTTTCATCTCCCCTTTTTACTTTCCCGTATACGTACGTATACACGGAGTGATATACGTGGTATAGGGAAAGTTATGTAATGCTGCGCGAAAAAATGGCCAATTTTCGGCGGAAAAAATTAATTGCCGGGCCGTGAAAACGAATAAGTGGATAAAACCAGTTGCTAAATTAAGAAAAAAACATCCCCTAACACGCGGTGTAGCCAGAAATCCTGTTTTCTAGGTCCTTGATACCGAAAACCCAATTGAAAGGAAAACGTCCGTCTGTCCGTCTGTGAACACTGCTAGCCTAAACCATACGTACGATTTCTTCCAAAATATATATTCCCCGGTCGATCTGATTCTAGTCGAAGCTTTGAGATTTTGAAAAAGATTCTTTAAAATTTGGGGGTACTTTATATGAAGCCCCCCGGGGATTTTCAAAATTTTCTCAAAAACGGCTCCAAATTTTTTCTTTAAATTTCTTGTATGAATAGAGTAAAATACACTTTTTAACATGACATAGGTCCGATTTTCATGTACAGCTCTGAATTTTCGAAAATTGTGAAAGTTTGAATTTTTTTCGGCGACTTTCTCCAACTACAAAATTGAAGATAGAGATTTTTTCTTCGAATAAAATTTGTTCTGCATATTGAGTTCTTTAATAAAGGTCATGAAAATGTTTTCCAAAATTTTAGTAGTTTTCGTGCAATATTGCGTGCAATATGTGCAATTTTAAAAATTACAAAAACAAGATTTTCTCAAAAACGGCTCCAAATTTTTTCTTTAAACTTTTGGTAGGGATAGTGGTAAATGTACTCTATCAATGACATAAAAGCCATTTTGGTCTATCGGTTGGTTTTTTCAAAAATTACAAAAATGTAAATGTTTTTACTTGTCACTCACGTCGTTAATATTTACATTATCGGCGATTTTTTCACATTATTATATTTACGAGTACATGTGATTTAAATAATGTTAAGTTTCTCGGAAACAAAACCATTTTCTCTGAAAAGAAGCTCAAAATTCCACATTTTCAGAAACGCTCAAACACCATTTTCTCATATATGGCTGCAATTTTTTTCTTGAAACTTTTATAACGGATAGTGCTAATTACACTCTTTAGTATAGCGTAAAGTTTATTTTGAGTTATTTTTTGTTTTTTCAAAAATTATATAAATGTAAGTGTTTTGAAAGATCTCTCACATCTTTAATATGCACATTATCCGCAATTTGTAAAGATTATTATGTTTGTGAGTGTAAGTGCTTCAAATAACTTCATATAAAGTATTTTGAAAACTCAAAAATTTTCTGTGATAATGAGCTTCAAATTTCGCATTTTTAGCAGTGCTAAAACGCATTTTTCTTTAAAACGGCACATAATTTTTAAAAGAAAATTGCCATTTAGGACTAGGTTTTTGTATTCTCTAATATTCTAAAATTAATATTTCCGTTCTACCAATAGGAAACCGAAAAATTAAGAAAATGACAAAAAAAATGTACTTTTGGCGATGATAGATGGTAGCTGGCAAGAAAGAGTATGTGGCAATTCCGTATAGCTAACGAAGACCCAAGAAAATAGAAAACTAATACGGGAAAGTCTGTGCCATTCTGTAGCACCACTAGTTTAAATATAGGAGTCACTTCTTTATAGGAGAACTGAAGCAACTCATAAAATTTCATTTTTTCGTGCCTTGATTTATTCTGAAACATTCCATTTATTGTTGTGAACTCAGTGAACCAAACATATTTAACTTATTTTTGATGCCCATATCTGTCATAACTGATATTACAACTAACATCATTGAAATAAATGATTTGGTTGATTATCATCAATTACTATTTTTGAGTGAAAGGGGTATATTTATCACAAAGGGCTGTAACTTATAGTTCTTTTTATACAGTATTTGGAGATTGTATTTTCCTTCCCAGTCGATGCAGCAGATTGTTTGCAGCTTTTAGTAATTTTTCTTCACTTTCTTGTTATATTTAAATCATCTCTGTAAAGAATAATATTTAGATGATTGTTCTTCAATTGCGTTCTAGGATTAACTACATGTGAATGGGACTAACAAACATAGAACGACTAAGTATTCTAATAAAAAAATCTATTTGCCCTAATCTAATAATTTAAAGACCCTACAAGTCTTAAACCTTAAAGTCTTAAGTTATAAACCTAAAAGTCTATCAACACACATGCTGAATAATGAACAAAAGCAAGTGACTATGTCACTTAAAGATCAAAGCAGTTTTTAATGTTACTGATTAAACTAATATAACTTCAGCCTTTTACATCATTTTTTGCACTTAAATATATTTGGGACAGGGCATTAATCAAACTTATATTTTAAAGATTGCAAGAGTTGAAATTGTTATTTAATTAAATAAATTATTGTTCCAAGAACTTAAATAAATGAATTCAGGATTCCCTGGATTAAGGACAATTAGATTTGTAAACAGATCTTACATTAAACCTTTGAATAAAGTTTTATTTTGTAATATAGTGCTTTATTATGGAATAAAACATCATTCAAATGTTTATTTAATGTAATAAGTGTTTATTCACTGTTTATCCTTTATCCAACGAGTGCTGAATTACGTTATTGTTACAAACACATTTGCAACACTTGCTGACACATGTTTTCGATGGCCCTTTCACCCTTTCATATTATAAAAAAAAAGGCACAGAAAAAAAAATTTAAAAATTGGGAAATAAAGAAACAACTCACTGTGGAAGACTGAAGAGGATATTCCATCCAGTCATCAGGCTCTTGTTTAAACTGGAGGCAAACAAATTGATTTCATAAACCTTCCAAACCTGGCTTTTCAATCCTCAAATAATTGGCAATATGAAAATAGTGAAATTTTACTTCAAAAAAGGTTTTTTCTTTCTTCCCCCTCCCCCAAAATTAAACATTCCTGATTTATCTTGGAGGCTTTCAAAAAATAAGTGGCTACTTTTTGGAAACACTGTGACAGTAGTGAATTAGGGGAAGGGGGAATGTAAGTACCGTATGTGAAACAATATAAACATTCTAAACTCATTTGTGGAATAATTATTATATTTTTACCATCAAATATTACATTGATCAAAACATGCATCTTGTTGTTTAAATTCAAAAAAAGGATTCAAAACACTTGAAATTTCATGCAATTTTTAATCAACCAATGTTACTACTCATGAATCTGGGGGAGGGGAACTTTCAGATTAGGGGATAACAGGTTCAAACCAATGTTTTAACAGGCCCTAAGCATGATAAAACTGAAAGGCTCTCTAAAATTATTAAATTATTTATTTATTGAACAATCTCGTTGAGGGCTAAAGCCTGTTTTTTGCATAATGAAAGCATTGGGTTAATAATAATTTGGTTTTTTGTTATTATACATTATTTCTTAATATTCTATTGAGTGAATACACGTAGCTTAAACTAACATATTATTTCTTTCCTCAGTTCTTGAGGTCTATTGAGTTCTATTAATACATATAAGCATTTAATAGCAACAATTGACCTTCACATGATTTGTCCTAGTTGCCTATTATGTTTGTATGTATTGGTTCTACTACATAACCATAAACAATATCAAAATTAGCAATTACAACTACCACAATATAAAAATTAAATATTAAGATATTTTGTATATAATAAAATAATATAACAATGTTTAAAAATTATTGGGTACTCTGAGTATGCCTAAAGGCCTTAAACACATGTTTACATTTGGATTAATCCCCGCCTAAATTGGGGAGGTGTAGGGGGAGGAGATTAATTTTTTTTAATTTAAAAAAATAATTACAAAATAATCGGCCTGCAAGATTGAATAGTTTTGTTTTATAATTTTCACGATATAGTAACTGTTTCAATCTTTGAAAACATCACGCTACCACAGAAAGAAAATTATTATTATTGAATTTTAGCAATATTTGTAATGTCACTGGAATTATCAAAGCTAAATAGACTGCCATCAGATCAGTCGTCTGAAAGTCAGAATCCGATTACTACTGGAATAACTTAAGAAACTGCTGGTAAATATTTGGCCAATTCACATGTTCATTTCGATGCCAACTCGTCATCGGCGCGCTGCTATTAACGAACATCTAATCTACAAATATATTTCAGCACTACTAAACGTTACATATATAATCTTAATATTACCTTCTCAAATTTTATTATATTTTCTGCTAACATTCTTATTTCATCCATAATTACTTTTTTCACCAATTGTACAGCACGCTGACAAATTGCAACTTCTCTCACTCGCTTCTATGCCACCAAACAATTAGAAACAAAACAAATGCAATACATTTTGCATTTGTCGTAGAAGTTCATTCCCAGATGTAAAAAACGTCCAGAGGTCATTGAATAGTCCAATTGGATCATTTAATTAATTTTATTTGACCTAATTTTAATTATTCACATTTAATAATTAACTAATGTTAACTTGACCAGGTTCTGTGAGAGAATCTGTGGCAGAGCGATCTTTTGTTATTGTTAGCGTTTGTTGGCGTCCATGGCAGTATCATAATGAAGGATTTTATTTATGTAGTCAAAGAACAGTAAAAACTGTGTGTGACAAAGGGGGAGGAAGTACCAAAGATATGGAGAATATAAGCAATGGAGGTCTGCATCTCCATTTCCGAAAAGGACGTTTATCAAAATAAATATGAATATGAAATTGTTGTGGATAACAAAAAATTAAATACAGCCAATGACACTGTATTGCTGACATTGTTTCAAGATTTGGTGTGTTGATTTCATTTGAATAACAATTTTTTATTGACTATTACTAAAAATACGTGTTACTTGTACGCCATAATATTTAATTTATTTTTCAGTCCAAGTTATTTAGTCCAAATACATTGTGGACAAAATATTCTATGGTGAAGAAAATGCTAATCGTGGAAGAGCAGATTGATGTATACCTACGAGTTACAACCAATTGCACGCAAAATATTGCACGCTTCACACGAAAGGTTGTGAACCCAAGCAATTCGCAGTTTTATTGAGTAGTAGCAAGTAGTCCTACTAACATTTTTGAAAGACCCACGTAACGAAATTTACATCTTGAATAAAGACGTAACTGTTGTGGAACTCTGAGAAGTAATGAAATAATAAGTTTAAACAAGTTGGGCTAAAACAGCACATACTTTCTCGCGTTATTGGAAACAGCTCCGTAATATGAAATATTGCATTTTCTGCGCTACTGTACTTCTTTTTTATTACGTGACGCGTCAAGGCCTTCAATGTTGTAGTTTAATTTTTTTACTTTCCCGTATACGTACGTATATACGGAGTAATATACGTAGTAAAGGGAAAGTTATGTATTACTGCGCGAAAAAAATAGCGAATTTTCGGCAGAAAAAAAATCGTTGCCTGGCCGTGATAACGAAAAAGTAGATAAATCCAGTTGCTAAATTAAGAAAGGGGAAAAAAATCCCCTAACACGTGCTGTAGCCGGAATCTCTTTTTATGGGTCATTGATACCCAAAAACCAATTGAAAGCAAAACGTCCGTCCATCCGTCCGTCTGTCCGGAGTATGTGAACAACATTAGCGCTCAAGCTATGCCTACGACTTTTTTGCATAGTTTGAAGAAACCTCTGTCTATCTTGCCTAGGTCGAAGCTCTGCGATTTTGAAAAACATTAATTAATTTTTGGGGGTACTTTACATGAAGCACCCCGGATATTTCCAAAATTGTCTCAAAAACGCTCCAAATTCTTTCTTTTAATTTCTTGTAAGAGTAAAGTAAAATACACTTATTGAAGTGGTATGGGTCCGATTTTCACGGTTAACTTTAATTTGATTTTTCGGGCTCTTCCTACAACTACAAACTTAAAGATAGAGATTTTTCCTACAATTAAAATTTGTTCTTCACAGAGAATTCTTTTAAGTTCATGTTCATTTTTTTGAAATTTTAGTCGTTTCGTGCAAAATGGCGTGCAATATGTGCAATTTTAAGAAAAATACAAAACGAGAATTTCTCAAAAAACGGCTCTAATTTTTTTCTGTAAACTTTTGTTGGGTATAGTGCTAAATGTACTCTGTTAGATGACATAAATGCCAAATTGCACTATTCTTTTGTTTTTTCAAAATTACAAAAAATTAATTTTTTTATGTCTCTCACGTTTGCTAATATTTACATTAGCGGCGATTTGTTGACATTATATTAATGAGTACATGTGCTTGAAATAATGTGAAGTAACGTTTCTCGAAAACTCACCAGTTTTTTGTGAAAACTAGCTCAAATTCCCCGCATTTTCAGAAACGCTCAAACGCCATATTCTCATAAATGGCTCCAAATTTTTTCTTCAAACTTTTCGAACCGATAGAGATAATTGCACTCTTTAATATGACGTAAAGCTTATTTAGAGATAGTTTTTTGTTTCTTAAAACATTACACAAATGTAATTTTTTTGAAAGACCTCTCACATCTTTAATTTTACATTACCAGCAATTTGTAAACATTATACTTGTGTGTGTAAGTACTTCATATGAAGTATTTTGAAAACTCAAAACTTTTCTGTCAAAAAGAGCTTCGCATTTTTAGTAGCGTCTAAACGCCATTTTCTTAAAAATTGCTACAAAGTTTTAAAAGAAAATTAGGAAAACCCGGCAGACGTTTCTGCCCTTCATCTCCTTCTTTCCCCTCCCATCTCCGTTTCTCAGTCTCTCCCTCCCTCACCATGTCCCTGTCTGTCTCTGTCTCGACCGCTCTCTGTCCCTCTCATTCACATTTACTTGCAGATTCTGCACGTCACTGAGCATGTGAGGCAATATCGGGAAGCGCCGCACCAGCAAAAATGTAATAGAATGTTCAGGAAGAGTTCAAAATTTTAGTTTCTAAGGCACTAGAACGACTCGTTTAGGAGTTATTTAACAACATAGATGCAAAATGCTGCCGGGTGTGTTGCAGATTGAATTTGACGTGAATAAGTAGTGGATATGTAGTGAATATGTAGCGCCATGTAGTGGGGTTACAACAGAATTAACAACACATAAACCTTCTCGGTGAAAAAAACACGTAGAAGTGCCAACTTTCATGTAGATCGATCCAACGGGGTTAGAGTTTTGCTCTTATATACATACCAACATCCCATATATATATATATATATATATACACATATATATATATATATATATATATTGTGATATACCAGAATATGATAGGTTTTATTTAATGATGTTAGCTATACATGGGGTAGATAAATGGGGATACAATATGGCGGTAGATGGACTTAGCAACGACGGCGCGGAGGTTGGCAAGGTCAACAAACTATTCACGGGCCTTGATGACGTCAGGACGCCGGCTAGAGGGCTGAAGAACCTAAGATATAATTGGTGCAAAAACGAATGACTGACGGAAGTCACGGCTACTCGGATGTGTAAGAGACGCACGGGTTGGCTATAAAAGATCAGATAGTCTAATGTTGCCGCCGTGTTTTGAAATAATAGAAGGATGGACGCCGACCGAGCCATGAAGGGTTTAAAAATGCATTAAACAGAACATTCCGTCTCTGGGTGTCGTGGAGTATAGATCGAACATTCTCTCTCTGGGTGCCGTAGCGTAAAGATCGTTGTAGACAATATAGTGGGAAAGCGAGACTTGTATAGTTTTCTTGTGCGAGAAGTGATAGTTTGTTTCCGGACTTTGAAAATAATTTACCAGAAGTGATTTCGCGGCGGACTTGTTCCGATTTTCGGACATTGCAGTTGGACTTCAATAGTTTACATAACCAGTGGGAGAGACTAGGAACCGGGGAGCGTCGGATAAGAACTAACAAATAGTTTAGGCAGTGTGGACTGGACGTGTCAGCAGCGGCGCAAGAACGAAGAAAGAAGCGGAAATTGGAATTAACAACGGCCAAGTGAGAAGCGACCACGGAGCGTTGGCATGCACAAACGGTAAAAATACTGCAGTATAAAAGAGACAATTTATTCAAAAAGGTCATGACCATCAAATTTATTGTTTTTAATTTAAAGTTAAATAAATTGTTGAATTTTGTTTTCATTTGTCAATCATAATTTTCAATTAGTTGGTAGCATAATTATTACATTTCAGATTCCACGCCATACTGTATAGTTGGCAGATCAGGTAATCGGCTATCGAGGCGATAGCGAGTATTTGTATCCGGACCCATCGACCCAAGCTAGCTGGATGTTTAGATAATTTTTGTTAAATCAGATAGAAAAACTTTGATAGTAATTCATGTAACCTGTTTCTGGCGCCCAAACCTTAATAAATTTGGAACAGGACATAATTACAGCCACAATCTTGATGAGACGGGAGAATGGTATATTTCAAAATGGCGCGCCAACTGGGCATATTTTGTTATAATTTATAACAAAGTAAAGTACGTTTAAAGGAATTATAAATTATAACAAATTGATCGAAAAGGAATCTGAAATTTATTGATTGACATATGAAATTAATTGTAATTATAAGAAAAGCCAAAACCATTTCATTGAGGAGAATTTGATAGTGAGAATTTTAATTTGTATTATAATTTCAAGATGGAGACTAGAAGTAAGACAGCACGTTCCGAAAATGTCGAAATAGATAATATGGCGGCTAACAGTATGAATCCCGAAGGTGACATTTCGCGAGAATTAGTTGAGGTAGAACAGAAAGAAAAGGAAAGTAGCGGCAGCTCCAGTAGACAGTACGGATTCTAGTAACTTGATAATAATTAAAATGTTAGCAGAAATGAATGCTAAATTGGAGAATAATAATGCTAGATTGGAAGAATTGACTTTAGACATGGGCGCTAAATTTGAAAATAATAATGCTAGATTGGAAGAATTGACTTTAGACATGGGCGCTAAATTTGAAAATAATAATGCTAAATTGGAAGGATTGACTTTAGACATGAACGCTAAATTGGAAAATATAAAGATAGAAACGACTCAGGAATTTAAGAATTTTCGTGAAGCAATATGTGAGGAGATATCGCAGTTACGGACCGATACAGCTAATGAATTTAGTAATATTTATTCAAAAATGGATGCGTTTAATTGTCAAGTAAATCAAATTCAGAAAGAGCAAAAGGAATGTTTTAATAAAATTAATTCTGAAGTTGGGGCTTTACAGGAAAATGTTACAGCATTAGCACTTACACAAAACCAACAATGTGAAAAAATGACGAACGCTGAATCGCGTATAGAATATTTAAATGAGATATCGCAACAACATGGCGACAAAATAGAAAATATTGAATTAAAAATAGTTGTTACAGATAGTAAGGTAGAACAACAGATACAAGAGGGGCTGAGGAATATTAAAACTTTGCAGGAATTGAATCGGAAAAAACAGATAGCAAACCTTAAAGGCAAGATAGATCAGTTGGAAAATGAAGTCCTAACACGCACGCAGGGAAATGTAATAACTACAGCATCCGCGGTAGTTTTGCCAAGTTATTTAAAATTCCATGGGGATATCAAGGAGCAACCATGGTCTTTCATCTCAAAATTAGAAAGCTACTTTATGATTAATAATATTCCTGACAGGTTAAAATTGCATATGGTCGAGCAGGCAATGTCATCTAAAGCCCATCATTGGTTGACATCATTAATTCCGGAACCAACGAGTTATCAAGAATGGAAGGAGAAATTTTTAAAACGTTACTGGAATGAGAATCACAAATTTGATTTAAAATATAAATTGATGAGTGAAAAATATAGGAAAGGTGGGGCGGAAACCATGTGTGATTTTGCAACACGCAAAATTGCCGCATTCAAGGCTTGCGAAGAAGGGATAGATAATAATGAATTAACTAGAATTATTATTCGTCAATTGCCAGTCAGTATTCAAAATTTGCTATGGAATTCGATACCTGTAGATTATGAAGACTTAGTGGAACGGCTAAGCCTCTTCGATCGGACTTTGAATGGCGAATATGAACGGAATAATAGTAACGGATACCATGATAGCATGAATGGAAAGAATAATGGAACGGGAAAAATAGCTGATAAATGATAATCGCCAAGGACATGATAGTTTAGAAGGGAAGGGCGAGTGGGGAAATGATGCCAAGAGAGAAGCTAAAAAGACAGGAAATAGTTACTCGCGAAGATCCCAAGATGATAAGAGATACGAACAGATAGAAATTAATGCAATAGAGCAGGAAAACTCCCACTGTTCGAAGTAAATAGGCGGGTTATTTCGAACGATAAGACTGATGAGATGATGGTTATTACAGAGTTGAATAGCATTGAGGTAGCAGCAGAAGATTTGTTAAGGGAAGAGACAGACGAACGGGCGGAAAATAGCACGTGTTTGGTGTTGAAGGGGATATTTCGGCATATACCGGTAGATATTTTAATTGACACTGGTGCAAATGTTTGTGCGGTATCGGAAGAATTATATAAGCAACTAAAAGAGGAAGGGAATAAGATTGAAGAATTACCTGCTTAGGAAAATTAAAATATTCGTACAGCTAACGGGAGGGCGCATCGAAACCAAGAAGTCAGCAAATTTGGGTGGAGGTGGAAGTCCAAGGGGTGACGATACAGTTCCCTGCAATAATTGTAAAAAAATTGATTCGTCCAATCATTTTGGGGATTGATGGCCTAAAGATGTGTGACGCCAAGGTCCGATGTAGGTAACAGGAAGATATTGTTACGAAATGACAAAGGGCAACAACATTGTTGGGGATCAAAGATCAGGAGGGCGAAGATTTGTGTATTTGTGAGAATTGCGGAACTAATTAGAAGAGACCAGGGACCAGATCACGCCGGACCAGATGCCCCCCCCCCCCCCAAGTATGCGGTCGAACGAAAATGGAGTAGATGTTAGCCATTCCGTTGAAACGTTAGTTAGCGAATATCAAGACGTTTTTGAAGGTTCAAAGGAGCCCGTAAAAGGATATCAATTTAAAATTGAATTGATGGATGAGGAACCCTTCAATTGTAAAAGCAATACCCGATCCCACATGTATTTAAAGCCGAAGTACGTAAACAAATAAACACGATGCTGGGAGGATGGTAATCATAAGAAAATCTATGACACCGTATGTGAGCCCGGATAGTAATAGTCCGAAAGAAAGATGATAAAATCAGATTTTGTATTGATGCTAAAAAACTCAATAGCGAAACCATCGACTCGTCATGAAAACCGCCAAAATTGGACGAAATGGGGACATACAATTATAGGAATATGAAGCCGTATAAAAGGGACGATACCCATGATTGAATATTTTGTCTAGGAATAAATCATTGTAAATAGTATCTGTATATAATAATGTGTAATAGTGGTTTGTTGTGTTGTTACGTCTATTTTGTTAGAATGTGGAAAAATTTTCAATTAACATGTGATGGATATAAGACGGAAGTAAAAAGCAGGCAATAATTTATACTCAATGAGATGGTTCAAAACTATGTTGGCATATTCACAAAACAAATGTAAATAGTTTAAGGCTGCAAGATACAAGATATGTGTTGTGTAAAAGTGCAAAGTGTCAGTGAATATAGCGTAGTGAAGTAAGAAGAAGTGTTTTATTGTAGTCTTGTCATTTAGTTATGTTGTAGCAAACCAAATGCTTGGAGAGGGGAAGTTGTGATATACCAGAATATGATAGGTTTTATTTATGATGTTAGCTATACATGGGGTAGATAAATGGGGATACAATATGGCGGTAGATGGACTTAGCAACGACGGCGCGGAGGTTGGCAAGGTCAACAAACTATTCACGGGCCTTGATGACGTCAGGACGCCGGCTAGAGGGCTGAAGAACCTAAGATATAATTGGTGCAAAAACGAATGACTGACGGAAGTCACGGCTACTCGGGATGTGTAAGAGACGCACGGGTTGGCTATAAAAGATCAGATAGTCTAATGTTGCCGCCGTGTTTTGAAATAATAGAAGGATGGACGCCGACCGAGCCATGAAGGGTTTAAAAATGCATTAAACAGAACATTCCGTCTCTGGGTGTCGTGGAGTATAGATCGAACATTCTCTCTCTGGGTGCCGTAGCGTAAAGATCGTTGTAGACAATATAGTGGGAAAGCGAGACTTGTATAGTTTTCTTGTGCGAGAAGTGATAGTTTGTTTCCGGACTTTGAAAATAATTTACCAGAAGTGATTTCGCGGCGGACTTGTTCCGATTTTCGGACATTGCAGTTGGACTTCAATAGTTTACATAACCAGTGGGAGAGACTAGGAACCGGGGAGCGTCGGATAAGAACTAACAAATAGTTTAGGCAGTGTGGACTGGACGTGTCAGCAGCGGCGCAAGAACGAAGAAAGAAGCGGAAATTGGAATTAACAACGGCCAAGTGAGAAGCGACCACGGAGCGTTGGCATGCACAAACGGTAAAAAAATACTGCAGTATAAAAGAGACAATTTATTCAAAAAGGTCATGACCATCAAATTTATTGTTTTTAATTTAAAGTTAAATAAATTGTTGAATTTTGTTTTCATTTGTCAATCATAATTTTCAATTAGTTGGTAGCATAATTATTACATTTCAGATTCCACGCCATACTGTATAGTTGGCAGATCAGGTAATCGGCTATCGAGGCGATAGCGAGTATTTGTATCCGGACCCATCGACCCGAGCTAGCTGGATGTTAGATAATTTTGTTAAAATCAGATAGAAAAACTTTGATAGTAATTCATGTAACCTGTTTCTGGCGCCCAAACCTTAATAAATTTGGAACAGGACATAATTACAGCCACAATCTTGATGAGACGTGAGAATGGTATATTTCAATATATATATTGTGACCGTACTTACCCTTGTCGGTCTCATGGGTGCACTATCATAAATTTTGTGATTGTTCATTTGGGTACAGGGGTTCTTTGAGGGGATACTTTAATCATCATTATCTGAGTTTAAAGAATCTATCATCACAGAAATAGGATTTATTAGGAAGAACATCTTCACATTAATAACATAATTTACATCATTGACCTGGTCGCAAATCCTTACTGAATACAGATTAAATGGTTTACACTATATATCTCCGACTATTCGTATCACCTATTTATTATTATTTCCATTTATGTAAACTCCATTTCTCTGAAAACTACATGCCATTCGTGAACTACTACAGACACTGTTGCTCTCCTTACTACTCAGTGAGCATCCTGAACCGGCATCTTATATTCGATTACCCATCTATTCTTGTTCATAATTATTGTTACTTATCTGCCTTCCACTAGTCGTCCTCCATGCGGCGCGACGCCACGGCCCCGATTCATTGCCGAGAGGTGACCTTGGCGCCAACAATGTTCTGCCTGCCCACGTGTCGCCGACGGCCCGTTCTCGTACACCGGCGTCGTCTCACCACAATTTCCTTCTCCACACGACGAATTTCCTGTCTCAGCTCACACGGCTCCACCGTGTAATCCCGCATCCGCACAGCTACACCGACTACCACTGAACAGCATCGCCCACGTGTCCGTGCAATGTTCTCTTCTCTTGTCAAATTTCGTGATTATTCCTTCCAAACACGTCTACCACAATCCTTACTCGCAATCATCATTAAGTCTATCACAATTCTCCTTCCTTTAACACCAGCCGTCCCGATTATTCTCGATTTATCCGTACATTACCACCTCACTCTCCTGTCGCCATCACGCCTCGTACATCTCTGCTCGCTGCTCGCTCCCCATCTACTGCCTTCCGCGCGGTATGACCGACCAATTCCAGGCGCTCGTTCACGGCTCGGCCCGATTCATCCCGCAACGAATCATCAACTGCGCGCCACTTTTGAACTTTGCGGTGTGCCTAATATTTACGTTTTGACCATACGGTCAATATATATATATATATATATATATATATATATATATTGTGACCGTACTTACCCTTGTCGGTCTTCATGGATGCACATATAAATTTTTGTGATTGTTCATTCGGATACAGGGATTCTTTGAGGGGGATACTTTAATCAGCATATCTGAATTCAATGAATCTATTATCACAGAGACATGATTTATTAAGAGGACAATTTAACATTAATAACACAATTTACATCACTGACATGATCGCAGATCATTAATGAATACTGATTAAATGATTTACATCATGTGTCTCTGATTGTTCCTATTGTCTTTACATTTATTATTCCCATTCATGATACCTCCATCTCTCTGAAACTACATGCCATCCGCTCTCATCACAGACACTGTTGCCTTTCCTATGACTCCGATGAGCATCCTGAACCGGCTTATTCCCAAATCCGACCCCCGTCTATTCTTATTCACAATTATCGTTACTTATCTAAGCCTTCCACTCGCTGCCTTCCGTGCGATGCGATGCCACGTGCCTCCACCGATGCCGTTGCTGTGAGGTGACCTTCGCGCCGTCAACGCTCTGCCTGCACACGTGTCCCTAACGGACCGTCCTCGCACACCGGCGTTGTCCCGCCGTCAATTTCTTTCTCCACACGTCGAATTCCAGTTTCGGCTCACAGGGCTCCACCACGCGGTCCCGCACCCGCACAGCTACACCGACTTGTCGCAATGGCAGTGTCGCCCACGTGTCCATTCAATGTTGCACTTCTCTAGCCAAATTTCGTGATTATGTCTTTTCGAAACACAACTTATAACAATCCTTAATCACTTTCATTACTGAGTTTGTCACACTTCTCCTTCCTTTGACCCAAGTTGCCTCGATTACTCCCGATTTCTTCCGTAACATCATCACATCACGCCTCTGTCGCCATCACACCTCGTTAGCTCTCTGCCGCTCGCTCTCGACTCTCCCCGCTCGAGTGACCGACAGATGAATCCCTCGTTCCAGGCGCTCGTTCGCGGCTCCGGCCCGATTCACTCCGCGACGATTCATTGACTGCGCGCCACTTTCGAATGTTGTGATTCGCCTAATGCTGTTGTTTTGACCATACGGTCAAAATATATATATTGAAACGAGTCGTGGGTAGACTCTGCATAAGATTTGTAAAAAATAAAAAGAATGAAAGAAAGAAAGAAAGGGGACAGGGATTCTTGTCCGGGAATGGGCTCCGGCAAATCACGCGCACACTGGAAATGGTGGTTAACAAGAACTTTTTATTACAGAAATAATTGTTTTTACAAATTTGGTTGCCTTTGGCGCTTATACTAGCATTCATTCTGTCCTTTCCCCTGTGTTGAACTATAACCACTTTCGCTATTCTCCGCCCTCCCGGGGCTTCACTTCCTATAATGACTCCAAAATTGGGGGGGGGGTCTCAACACGAAATCACTGTTCTCCACGGACTACTTACACTCCCTCCCCAACCTTCCAGCCGCTTTACTAGTGATACTTCAACCTGACTTGCGTTACTGCCTGCTCGCTCCTCCACCGTCGAGCCGGCGCCGAGCGCCGCACCGTCCGCGTCAGGGCCTCTGCGTGCCGCGGTGAACCGGCGCTGGGAAGGGGGTCTTGCGATGCCGCCCCGGTCGCTTATTCCATGCGCGGCCTGCCGACGTGTCGGGTCCGCCGCCTCGCCCTTCGGGTTTGTTCGTTGTGTTCGGCTGCGCTCGGAGACCGGAGGACGCTCCGTCGCCGTTAGCCACTCCCCATCCCACTCGTGGCCGCTGTGGTGCTCTAAACGTTCCCACAATGTTTCGACTGCATCCGCATGTGGACTTCAACCCAGGCAGCAATAGTCGTCGACCGTTCACCGAGTTTACCCCCCCAATGAAGTCGAACGCTGGCGTACACCGTTCCACCACTCCGCCCAGTTCCGCCCACTCCACGTGGATATCATTCATTGCTGATGACGCTCCACCACGATCCATGTCCGTCTCGTCTCGTTTCGTTTCCCAACAAGCACTTCCACTCTCGTCACTCACTTTCCTTGACACCACGCCTTTCCAGTCCTACGGCAACCACGTTCAGTCCTACGGCACCACGTTCACTTTCACTACTCTCC
>JAHLJT010009762.1:0-20799 GCA_031308135.1 Acheta domesticus
AGATGATGACAGACTTTTTTTCTCTATTCTTATGTTGTTTTCCGAAATTACACTAATGTATTTTTTCTTGTCTCTCACGTAGTTAATATTTACATTACATGCGATTTATTCGTATAATTGCATTTATGAGCGCATGTGCATTAAGTTATGTCGTATAAAGTTTCTCGAAAACTCAATTTTGTGTGAAAATGATCTCAAATTTCCGCAATTTCAGAAATACTCATACACTCTTGTCCTAAAAACAGCTCCAAATTTTTTCTTCAAACTTGTTAGGGCGGCGATAGATGGTAGCTGGCAAAAGCATGGGGCACCACCGAAAAGTCAGCCCCGACCGAAGGATTTAGGAAACTAGTACGAGAAAGTCTGTGCCATTCTGTAGCTTCACTAGTTCCTTTCTGTTTTGGCCCTAAATCTTTGGTGGCATCTAAAACAAAATTAGTACGAACACATGTTGTGGTGTATATAATACGAGCCAGTTAAAGCACCATAGTTCGGGGTTCATTTTACAACCATCGCCGTAATATAATTCTGCAAACTAAAATCGGTCTTTGATAGTTTCAAATTACAGATTGCATGACCTCGGAATTTTAGGCAAAAAAAAGGTTTAATTTAAGCACCTAAAATAGGCTACAAAATTACGAAATCATACAGTAATAGGTATTAAAATCGACGTTCTAGGCACTTAAAATAGGTTACAGAATGACTAAATCAGGCAAAAAAATGGACATGAACAAGTTATATTTCTGACTTCTACAACTTATCTCAAAAGGATTAAAATTAGGTAATTTTTATTATGTAGGAAAAAGTATTTTTACATTACATTTTACAAGTAGAGACTAAAAGGATATTTTATTGACTTTCATGAGTAGCAGTATAATATTTAATCAATATTTTCTTCAAATTTTCTACAATAAGGCTGTCTTATCTATGAAAACCATTTTGAAGGCTGAAATATTTTGTAATCCCCGCCTGTCCGAGAGTAGGCTCTTGCCTGACCCTATGCCTTTCCTCGCCTGGACTTTGCAGACCACGCGCTGCGGCGATAAGCCTCAACGTGTCAACAGCGCAGCTGCATCAAGAATGGATGCAATTGCCTAACAAGTGCGCGCTGATCGGAGACGAGCGTGAAACATCCTTATTATGTTGACTTGCAGGACTCCTTTTGTTCGGTGTTTTGGGTGAAAGATTTCAGTGCGTTGTCGATTGCGTATTAGATCACAAAATATTTGCATTTCGGAAAAGTTTTTGCGTTTCCGTAAAACAAATTTCAAAATTTAGCATTTAAAATATCGTTCTTGAAAATCGCTTGTTTTAGGCAGTTTTAGATAAAAACATATTATAATAGGCATCAACCACCTTTTAAGGACATTTTAGACACTATTAGACGCTTTCAGTAGATCTATTTTTCATGATTCGTAAACATCTGCAAATATTTTTCACAACATCCTAAAGGGATTAAATAGGCATTTGTCCTAAAATCCGAGCTCAAGTTATGAGTCATGATTTAAGGCATGAAACAGTTTCATTTCCAAGTAAATAACGTTTAAAAGCAAAATATAATTGAAAGAAAATGTATTAATAAAGGATATTAAAAATAACGCCGAACATTATCCCGCGCGTTTTATAATACTGAATTAAAGTTCACCAATTTATTCATGTATGTTATTAGCTCAGCTTCATAAATTATTATTCGCTTCTGAAAATAATAATAATAATAATAATAATAATAATAATAATAATAATAATAATAATTATTATTATTATTATTATTATTATTATTATTATATTTCTTCTCAAAATACAGAAACAAGTAAATCTTTTATATATAAATTTGAAGATTCACGACATGAAATTAAATATGATTTCTTTTTTAAATTTGTCCCAAGATTGGGGGGGGGGGCAGTTGCCTCCCTTGCCCCCCCCCTGAATCCTGCCTCTGACCTTTGCCATCAGTCGTGAAAGAACGCGTTATAAAATCTGACATCTATTGATAAACGTTTTTGGCACTGCTGATACAATTTTGCTCGTTGCAGGAACCGCGGAGGTCATGAAAGGTCTTGATGCAAAACGTCCCTAATACACTATTTCTAATACTTTCTAACACTTCAAAATTTGAATAGTATGTGGGTTTTGCTTGGTGTTCTTCCCGCTGGCGAAATGTTGAGAATGTTTGCTGCACTCGCTTTCAATACAGGATGTCCCACGAAAGGGGAGGTGTCTTTCCACGACGACAGACGACAACTCAGGGTTTCGCCAGTCTGTGAGTGTGAATGTCACAGAGGTCAAAGTTATATTTCCTACTGTTTTATTCAAAAGCAAAATGAAATTTCGGCAGGGGGTCTCACCCTTTCTTCAGTTACGTACCACTTACAAGCCTGAAGAAAATTAGAATACCACTTGAACGAAAATAATTTCAAAACATTTTAAATAGATGGCTTAATATTAGAAATTTAAAAGATTTTTGATAAAAAAAGATGTATTATTATTATTATTATTAGAATTATTATTTAAACAAACAGACCTTTAAATGAGAGTTAAAACTTAACTAGTTAACACAAAACAAGTCCAAATCCATTTGGAAGAATCATCACATACTGATCAAGCTTCAATTGTTTTGCGCGAATGACATCAATATCAAAGTCAATATTGCTAATTTTCAGTCTCAAGTCATTTTAAAGTCCAATTTATCCACTTTTTTTATGCAAAATAAAGGGAAAATGTCCATTCACAAAGGTGAGATGACATGGATGGTATCAGATACTGAAAGACTTTGTGCGGACAATGCATAATATTCTTTCCGACCACCCAGCTAATAATTCGTCTCATATCGGCATTCGAAAGCACATTTTACGACAGCTACTGATTGAACGTCTTTGGAATTAATATTGTTAGCTGCAAAATTTCTGATTCATTTTTAGATATGTTTAAATGTTATCAATGATTTTAATATGTGAAATTCAAAAATAAATTTATTTTTCCTTTCACATCGTCTGTTGAGAATCGCTGAGAAGTATTCAAAATCACAGGTGCGTCGAGCTGGAACAGCCATGTCAGCTCACCGGAATGAAACGTGTCTAATGATTTATTACTAATTAATTGCCACAAATTCGAATTAATTGCCACGTATTTTCAGGGCGAAAACGGGTGTGAGCTGGCTTGACGCGACGCCAGCACACACATCAGTAAAATTCGGGCCGCAGGCCCACGGAAACATTCAGATAGTTTATTGCTAATTAATTGCCACAATTTCTAATTAATTGCCACGAACCTTCAAGGCGAAAACGGGTGTGAGCTGGCTTGACGCGAATGTTTCAGTTTTTAACAATTTTTTCTCATAAACGGCAACGGCAATTAATTTGTGTTTGTTATAAAATATTAGTATATAATGTGTATTAATTGTTCTTGGTTTGGTTCGATTGTGCTCGTTGGTTCTCTCTACAAACGTTTTTGAATTTCTGGCATGGTTGAATATTTTTCCGTTGTTAACTATTATTTTTCTATAAACGGCAACGGCAATTAATTTGTGTTTGTTGTAATAAATTATTACATAATGTGTGTTAATCATGTTCTTTGTTAGGTTCGATTGTGCTCGTTAGTTCTCTCTACAAACGCATTTGAATATCTGGCATGGTAGAATGTTTCAGTTGTTAACTATTATTTTTCCATAAACGGCAACGGCAATTAATTCGGGTTTGTGATAAATAATTAGTATATAATGTGTATTAATCATGGTCTTTTTTTGGTTCGATTGTGCTCCTTAGTTGTCTCTATAAACGTATTTGAATTTGGGGCTTGGTTGAATATGCTTCAGATTTAACAATTTTTTTTCATAAACGGCAACGGCAATTAATTTGTATTTGTTGTAATAAATTAGCATGTAATGTGTATTATTTATGTTCTTGGTTTGGTTCGATTGTGCTCTTTAGTTCTCTATACGAACGTATTTGAATACCTGGCATGGTTGAATGTGTTTCAGTCAAAAGTTTACCTTCCAACAAAATTTTTCCTCCATAGTGGATTCTTTCTTTAAGATCGTGTATATTTTCTGAAATGTTTATTAGTTTCCGCGCAATATTTTGTGCAATAAATGCGATTTAAAAAATTACAAAACAAGATTTTCTCGAAAAAGGTTAAAAGGTTTTTCTTTAAACTTTTCATAGGGGTTGTGCTACATGTACTCAATGAGATGACATAAACGCCATATTGCTCTATATTTTTTATTTTTCCAAAAGTGCAAAATAATAATGTTTTTGACTTGTCTCTGACGACCCTTCTTCGCTCACGCAAAAGGCTTGAGATCGCGCGCCTAATTGCCACCCACCCATCCCACAGTGCAAATGTGTCCCTTGCCGTGTTTTGTTTGCACTCGCCTGGGTGCGGCCTTTCACCGCTGTGAGACATACCGGATGTGGAGGCTTAACGGACGGGCCGGCTACCGACCGCGACCTGCCCTGCCCAGACGCCGCGTGCGAAAATATGAAGAAACATCAGAGCCACGCCGTCGCCGCCTCTCTTGCGACTTGCTTTGTGGCCACCGCCCCTGGCTCCCTGGGAGGGCGCGATGGCTCCTTGGGAGGGCGACATCCTTCCAAGGGGAAGCGACTGCACCCACACAGGGCGCAGAGTTGTTCTCAGGAAGAGCTCCGTAAAGTTAGAATCGCAAAGTTGTGAAAAAAATTTTAAATTAACCTCCCAACTTATCGCTAATTGTTAAAAACTGAAACATATTCAACCATGACACATATTCAAATACGTTTGTAGAGAGAACTAACGAGCACAATCGAACCAAACCGAGAACACAATTAACACACTTTATATACTGATTGTTTACCACAAACACGAATTAATTGCCATTGCCGTTTATGGAAAAATAATTGTTAAAATCTGAAACATATTCAACCATGCCAGATATTCAAATACGTTTGTAGACAGAACCAATGAGCCGAAATCGAACCAAACAAACCACATAATTAATACATATTTTATACTAATTGTTTACCACAAACACGAATTTATTGTCGTTACCGTTTATGAGAAAAAAATTGTTAAAAACTGAAAAATATTCAACCATGCCAGATATTCAAATACCTTTGTAGACAGAACCAACGAGCACAATCGAACCAAACAAAGAACATAATTAATACACATTATATACTATTTTTTTAATAAACACAAATTAATTGCCTCTGCTGTTTATGAGAAAAAAATTCAACCATGCAAGATATTCGAATACGTTTGTAGAGAGAACCAACGGACACAATCGAACCAAACCAAGAACAATTAATACACATTATATGCTACCTTTTTATAATAACACAAATTAATTGCCGTTGCTGTTTATGAGAAAAAATTGTTAAAAACTGAAACATTCACGTCAAGCCAGCTCACACCCGTTTTCTCCCTGAAGATACGTGGCAATTAATTCCAAATTGTGGCAATTAATTGACAATTAATTAGCTATAAATTGTATGCGTGTTTCCGTGGACCTGCGACCCGAATTTCACTGATGTGTGTGCTGGCGTCACGTCAAGCCAGCTCACTCCCGTTTTCGCCATGAAGATACGTTGCAATTAATTCGAATTTGTGGCAATTAATTGACAATTAATTAGCAATAAATCATTAGACATGTTTCATTCCGGTGTACTGACATGGCTGTTCCAGCTTGACGCACCTCAAAATCGCTGAACGACATGAGATGTTCTTTTGGAGCGCACGAAATATTGTCTTTATTACCGTCTAACTCAAGAACCATGATTCATACAGAAATGTGGTTGGTCTCATATCAAAATTTGGACTTCCCTTGTCATTTCATCCGCTGGGTATTTGTGCTTTTCTGCAATAATAAAAAAGTTTCTCGCACAGTGAAAATTTAAGGATGTAAAATGTAGAAATAAGCACTTGACTATCATTTATAATTAATTTCATGGAAATTAAATCATCAGAATAAATAACAAAATAACCACCAAATTCATAAGAGTTCTGGGAATAAGTGGTAAAAAACTCAATTGTCTAAGATCAGCACAATTGAAGCTATCGTCGAATGAACATGTTAAGTATTTGCGCGTGAAACAGGACGAACGAGCCGAATAACCCCGAGTCACCTGAATCGGCAACACAGTTTGCGATAGATGGAGAGTCTTGTGTAAAATTGTATTCGGTAGAAAGAGAGGGCAATACTCCATAAGGCTCCGTACTGCAATTAAATGTTTTGATGCACATAGGAAGTGAAAGTGGAAAGTTATGTAATGCTGCGCGAAAATATGGCGAAAGAAAATCATTGCTGGGCCGTGATAACGAAAAAGTGGATAAAACCAGTTTCTAAATTAAGAAAAAAAATCCCCTAACACGTGATGTAGCCAGAAACCCTGTTTTGTGGGTCCTTGATACCTAGAAACCAATTGAAAGGAAAACGTCCGTCTGTCCGTCCGTTTGTGAACACTGCTGGGCCATTCCATGCAAAAAGTAGGAAATCTGACACTACATCTCAGAATTTGAAACTATTTTGCCATCTTACTTCTCATGATACCTGCATGAACCAGGTACAATATTTTTGTCTCATCAGCCATTGTTTAGCAACAATGGGCACTTCAAATATTAGGTTAGCAGTTCTGTAGATATTCCGTTTTGATTTTTTTTCCGATGATATGCAAACAAGCAAAAAAATGAAAATGAAACTATGAAAATGTGATATTTTTAAATTCGTGAATTTTGGAAGAAAAATTGGTGAAACTACTTTCAAGCTACTCAGTAAATTTCATCATGGAATCTTGAGTGGTTTTAAAGTTACGAATAAAAGTATCTTACTGGCGCTCCGTAAACGAACTCATCTTAGCTGCTAGAGCTCTCTTCGTCAGCACTCGGCGTTACATTTTTCCTCTGCGGCGCGATGGTGGATTTCGCAAAACTACTTCTCGAGGTGTTAATTTTGCCGTACGAGCTACATGAAGAGATACACCAAATTCGACCATTATTTTTTGTTTATTCCAACTTTTTGGTAAACACGTTAAAATCATATATTTCTCATTAGCTGTTTTCACATTTGAAAATTTTTCTTTGAATTGTGTCAACGTTTCTTCTCCTTCATTGCTTTCTGTACTCACATGAAATAATTCAGAAACTGCTTTATTTACGGCACTCACCTTTCTCCTTGCGTACGGTTTCTCTCGGGTTTGTTTTCGCAATGACAATGATGATTGACCCAGAGGATTCAAAATGTTTACATTACTGATAGTGGCTTCCTCTGCAACTCCTGGGGCTACGTACTCCTCTTCACTTGACGTTTTCACTTCACTCTCTGTTTCAGTTGAGTCACTAAGATCTGCATTTGGCATTTCGGATATTTTGTGACGACACAGATCGCATATTGCTTCTCCTACCACTGAATTTGATATATTCTTCCGCATCGCCTCTTATCTTTCTCTTACCCACACGACGTTTGTGCTTCTCAAGTCCGAATGGATTGCAGCACCAAAGCCTGTTAATCGTATTCACAATCTTTTGCATTTTCTTTCACGATGTATAATTGAATAGTAACACGCGAAAACTAAGCCTGGACATTGGTGTCACATTTATCTTGAAAATAGTTTGCTCGTTTTTAAAGTTTTATTCATTTTATGAACGACATAATTATTATCATAATTGAGTATATTGTGTCATCGTCCATGTTTAACCCGTAATTGTTGATAAACTTCTAAAGATATTAATTCCATAAATTGTCTTTTAACTGTTCATCATTAGTAGATTAATGTAATAAAATATGAAAAAAATCTGAGACTCACTATCAGAAAACCTGAAATTTTGTATGGAATGACCCTGCTAGCGCCTAAACCATACGTACGATTTCTTCCAAAATGTATATTCCCCGGTCGATCTGGTATTAGTCTAAGCTTTGAGATTTTGAAAAAGATTCTGTAAAATTTGGGGGTACTTTACATTAAGCCCTCTGGACATTTTCAAAATTTTCTCAAAAACGGCTCCAAATTTTTCTTTACATTTCTTACAAGAATAGAGTAAAATACACTTATTAAGGTGGCATAGGTCAGATTTTCACGAATAACTCAGAATTTTCGAAAATTCCAAAGTTGAAAATTTTTTCGGCGTCTTTCTGGAACTACAAAATTGAAGATAGAGATGTTTCTTAAAATAATATTTATTTTCCAAAGTGAGTTCTTTCATTATGGTCATATACATTGTTTTGAGAAGTTTAGTAGTTTTCGCGCAATATTGCCTACAATAAGTGCAATTTTAAAAAATTACAAAAACAAGATTTTCTTAAAAACGGCTCCAAATTTTTTCTTTAAACTTTTGGTAGGTATAGTGCCTAATGTATTTTATGAGATGACAAAAACGCCATATTGCTCTATTCCTTTGTTTTTTCAAAAATGACATTATTATATTAACGAGTACATGAGCTTTTTAAATAATGTTAAGTAAAGTTTCTCGAAAACAGAACCGTTTTCTGTGAAAACTAGGTGAAAATTTTCAGAAGCGCTCAAACGCAATTTTCTCATATATGGCTGCAAATTTTTTCTTGATACTTTTGTAACGGATAGTGATAATTACACTCTTTAGTATAGCGTAAAGTTTATTTTGAGTATTTTTTTTTCAAAAATTACATAATTGTAATTTTTTTGAAAGATCTCTCACATCTTTAATATGCACATTACCAGTAATTAGTAAACATTATTATATTTGGGAGGGTAAGTGTTTCAAATAAAGTATTTTTAAAACTCAAAACTTTTCTGTGAAAATAAGTTTCAAATTTCGCATTTTTAGTAGCGCTAAAATGCCATTTTCTCTTAATCGGCACATAATTTTTAATAGAAAATTGCCATTGATGACTTGGTTTTTGTGTTCTTTAATATTCTAAAATTAATGTTTTCGTTCTACCAATAGGAAACCGAAAAATTAAGAAAATGACAAAAAAATGTACTTTTGGCGGTGATAGATGACAGCTGGCAAGAAAGAGTGTGGCAATTCCGAATAGCTAGCGAAGACCCAAGGAAATAGAAAAATTATACGGGAAAGTCTGTGCCATTCTGTAGCACCACTAGTTCCCTCTGTCCCTCTTTTTCCCCTCTGTCTCTCTTTTTCCCTCTGCCTCTTTTTCTCCGTCTTTTTCTTTTTAACTCTCTTATTCTCTTCCTCTTTTTCCCTCTCCTCTCATCAACTTGCGCCGCCCGCTCCTCCTTTCCTCTTCGACCGCGCCCCACATCACTCGGCAATGCCCAGCAACAATGAATCTCAGGTGGATTGGGAATTGTATTTAACTGAAAGCCGTGTTGTGCTGCAGCGCCTTCTAGTGGAGTTGCAATACTTGTACTATGCTCTTCCTGAAAGGGCAAGCAGTAAGTAGACAGTTTTATCGCAATCGGATGAACGGTACAGCAGCGCATTAAAAAATGGACCAACATACGTTAGATTACATTTTGATTCGAGTAATTTTATATATTTCGATATCTCTCTGGATTACAAATAAGCTTTAAGTGTACGTGACGTGAGCAGTCAATTGCGGAGGATGGTGGAGTTCCAAACCGAATTTATTTAAAAATTATTTTTCTGAATATATATTTTTTTGTGATTTTTCCGTTACTTTAATAGTTATTCTGCTATTCGGGGAGGGGGCATAAATCCAAGAAATCAGAGATAATTAAGATTGGTCCAGCCGTTCTTGTGTTATAAATGGTTTAATCAATCCGACTTTGTTTTATTTACTTAGATTCGACACATCTCTGTTCAGGTGGGCTAATATCGAGATGCATCAAACAAGCAAAAATGAAAAAGAATGTTCAAAAGATCTCATTCTGTATATTCTAATGCGTAAAACATCTCTTTAAGGCCTTCGGCTTAAAACTTTTATTTTTTAATGCCCTAGAACGCTTCGTTTAGAAGTTATTTTACAATAAATATTTTTAAAAAATTCCTACCGAGTATAGCGGGTTGCATTTAACTTGAATATTTAGTTTATATTTTCCCATATACGTACGTACATACTGAATAATATACGTAGAATACGGAAAGTTATGTATTGCAGCGCAAAAAAAAAAACAATACATTTTCGGCAGAAAAAATTCATTGCCGGACCCTGATAACGAACTAGTGGTGCTACAGAATGGCACAAACTTTGCCGTATTAGTTTTCTATTTCCTTTGGTCTCGGCTAGCTATTCGGACTTGCCAAGCTCTCTTGCCAGCTGCCATCTACCGCGCCCAACTGCGGTTTTTTTTAAAAAATTTTATTAATTTTTCGGTTTCCTAATAGTAGAACGGACATGTTAATTTGAGAATTTTTAACAACAGTAAAACATCGTCCTCAATAGCAATTTTCTTTAAAATTTTGGAGCCGTTTAAAAAAATGGCGTTTAAGCGCTACTGTAAATGCAATATTTAAAGCTCTTTTTAACAGAAAATATTTGAGTTTTCGAAAAACGTCATTTAAAATTATTTTGTGTACATCAACTCACAAATGCCATAGTGTTTACAAATTGCTGGATATGTGCATATCAAGAGTGTGAGAGATCATTCCAAAAATTTACATTTGTGTAATTTTTGAAAAACAGAAAAAATATTCCTAAATGAACATAAAGGCATATTAAAGAGTGAAATTTGCCCTACCCGTTTGAAAAGTTTAAAAAAATTGGATATTTTGAGGAAAAGGTGTTCGAGCGAATTTTGAGCTTGTTTTCACAGAAAAAGATTGATTTTTCGAGACATTTTACTTGACATTATTTCAAGCACATGTACTCATAAATATAATAACGTAAGCAAATCGTTGCTAAGGTAAATATTACGACATGAGAGATAGGTAAAAAAATACACTTTTGTAATTATTGGAAAAGCCAAAGAATACAGCAATATGGCGTTTATGTCATCTCATAGTTTTATTAGGAACTATCCTTATCAAAAGTTTAAAGCAAATATTGAGAAAAATCTGGTTTTGTGTTTCTTTAAAATTGCACATATTACGCGAAAACTACTAACATTTTGAAAAAATGTATAGAACGTACAGAAAGAAACTTTCCAAAGAAATTTTATTTAGAGGAAAAATATTTATCAATTATGTAGTTGTTAGAAGAGGTAGAAGAAAATTCAAACTTCTGTTTTTTTTAAAAATTCAGAGTTAACCGTGAAATTAGGACCTGTGCCACCTTACTAAGTGGATTTTACTCTATTCTCACAAGAAATTTAAAGAAAATATTTTGAGAACTTTTTCAGGAAAGTACGAAAATGTGCGGGGAACATCATGTAAAGCACCCCCAAACTAGTTGAATGTGGCGTCGCCGACGCTGTAAACTGTTTTAAAATAAATTCATGTGTTGAAAATTTCTTTCGTACTTCATTTCTTTCATGCGTAGCTTTGTTGAAATATTTTTTTGAGTATCTGGCATTGGACTTATCAATTAATCGTAGTATCTGTTAATGTTATACTCGCATTCAAAAATTCCCAAAACTCAATGGCCTTGTGTATTAACTCCAAACGGGAAATGAATTGGTCATGCAATTTCAAATTTATAATCGCTGCAAGAAAATACTTGCAGGTATATAAATGATGCGACAGCACAGCTATTCTTTTTTTACGTGTTGTTTTCTAACCCTCTCATGGATAGGGTCCTCATGTGTGGACGGCTATTTGTTTCATTATTGGCGCCAAGTAATTCGTGTTACAATTGATATGTAGTTATCAATACTTCCGTTAGGATCTATAGTATCGATCACACTATGCATCTTAGTTCCAGATTTTTCCGTTAGGGGGATACTTTAGTTTGAATTGTGAAGGCGCGTGTAAATGTTGAGAATTGACAATGTCGAACTAAATTTTCAGAAAACATGATTTTCCTGTTGAATTTATGTAATAGGTATTTTTTACAATATGTTTAAACAATGTACAAGCAATATAAATTATTTACGCCTAATTTCCAATGATATTGTGATCTTTATTGAAAAATTTATATCCGTCCTCAAGTGAGGACACCATGCTTGAGTTATACTATTGTGGTAACGACTCTGTATGATTGATATTTTTATCATAATTTTTGAATATATTTTTTTATACAGTACAACATTTCTTAGTGCGTATTCTCTAAAATTCAAATGTCATCTAATAATGACTGGCTCAAATGGCAGGCAATATAATACTTAGTGAAAAAATCAGCTCCTTTTCTCTAGTAATCCTTCGATTATATCTCTACTCCTGCATTTGAAATTATAAACTATATTGATCAAAGTAATGTTAGTTGGTTTCCCTTTTCTAACAGGGATATGGTATTGCCAAAAGAAGGAACATTCGGAAGAATTTCAAATTGTAGGCATTTTGAATCAAGAACATCAATGATCACCTGTAAGCTGTTGTTCTGCGTTCTTCCCTAATGCTAATATAATATCATTCTCCATTAAATCGGAAAATTCTGACGCAAAATCTTCTACAACTACATTTGATTCTCCTGAGTTGCTTAACATTTCCGTATTTTTGTCCCCTATTTTAAGATTTTACAACTGCACAAACTCGATTTGATTTTTGTTCTAAAGGCGAATATATATAAGCATTAAAAGGTTACTATTTTGTATGTTTATGTGTATAATTTGTAAGTCACATTAAATTGAAAATTGATTTTTCACGCTTAAGAAATGTATTGTTTAATATTTACAGTTCTTGTTTCGTTCGTATTTACTTCACGTTCTTCAAATTTAACGTTCCAGGGCAAGTTGCAAATCCTTTATACAAAATAGTCGTGAAACACTTCACACTACACTACAACTAAAATAGTTCAGAATTTACCACACATTTTGCCGGGCGATATTCATTAGGTTTCTTTCGTTTGTCAAAATTCAATGTCGCCATCCTCGAGGAACAAAATTATGGTGACTGAAAATAACCACGTAATAATTGGGTTTAATCAACGCCACATGCTTAGATATATTTAGGTGGCGTTGATTTAATTCCCGTCATACTCTCAAAGATCGTAGATCCAATACACGAAAAAACACTTTTTTGACAATTTCTTGGAATCTTATGGCCGGATCGAAAAAAAAATCAGTTCCCCGACCGGGGACCGAGACATGTTCAATGACTCTTCGTATGTCTCGATTGGTGCACAGGAAGTGGTCTAACCGTGAGGCACGGAAATCTCCACACACGCACGGTATAGGAGTTTACTCAAATACTATTTAGGGATTTATAGAATCTTTTTCAAAATCTCAAAGCTTTGACTCGAGTCAGATAGACAGGGGTTTCTCCAATTAGAAAAAAATCCTACGTATCGTTTTGGTGATAGTAGTGTTCAAACACGGACAGACGGTCGGACTGACAGGACAGAGGGACGTTTTGCATCCAATTGGTTTTTCGGTAAAAAGGACCCACAAACGAGGGATTCTGTCTGCACGACGTGTTAGGGATTTTTTTACATTTAATTTAGCAACGGGATTTTTCCAATTTTTTGGTATCTGGACCCGGCAATTTTTTTTCTACCGAAAATTCGCCGTTTTTTTCACGCACTATTACATAGCTTTCCCTATACTACGTATGCTACTCCGCATATACGTATGTATACATGAAGTAAAAAGTGGATAAATCCAGTTGCTAAATAAAGAAAAAAATCCCCTGACACGTAGTGCAGCTGGAATCTACGTTTTGGGGGTCCTCGATACGGAAAAAGCAATTGAAAGCAAAACGTCTATCCGTCTGAGTGTGAACAACGGTAGTGACTGAACCGTTCAGCCGATTTTCTCCAAAATTGATATTCCCTATCTAATTGACTAATATATAGATCTCACTGATCTCGTGGCCCCTTGACTTTGATATCGATATTTTAATTTTTGGGGTTACTTAACATAAAGCCCCTAGGGCATTTTCAAAATTTTCAAAAAATGGCGCGAACGATTTTGACCGAATTTTGTTGTTCGATAGTCTGAAGGTATTTTAGGAGAATGGCTCACGTCTCATGTTGGATGAAAACTGATTTTTCGAAAATTGAAAAAATCAGAATTTTTTTGGCGTTTTCCTGGAACTGCAAAATAGAAATAAGAAGTATTTCCTCCAAATAAAATTAGTTTCACAAAGTAAGTTCTTTCATTAAGATAATGTACATCTTTTTGAAAATTTAGTAGTTCTCAAGCAATATTGCGCGAAATATCTGCAACTTTAAAAAATTTCAAGAACAAAATTTTCTCAAAAACGGCTCCAAATTTCTTCTTTAAATTTTTGGGAATATAGTGCTAAATGTACGTTACGTTAAGACATAAACGCCACATCGCTCTATTTTGTTTTTTCTAAAATTACAAAAATGTTATTTTTGTGTCTTGTCCCTCACATCGGTAATATATACATTAGTGGCGATTTGTTCACATTATTATATTTATGAGTACATGTAATTTAAATAATGTCATACAAAGTTTTTCAAGAACTCGACCGTTTTTTTGTGAAAACTAGCCGAAAGTTCCGCATTTCCAGAAACGCTGAAACACAAAGTTTAATTTGGGGTATTTTTTGATATATTTCTCTCACCATTGCCATTAAGGAGGAGGTTTTACTGTTTAATTTCCTAAAATTAATATTTTTGTTGTACTATTAGGAAACCGAAAAGTTAACTAAATCTCAAAAAAATGTACTTCGGTGGCGGTAGATTGCAACTGGCACGAGAATGAACTAATTCCGGAAAACAAACCCTGACCCAAGGGAATCGTAAACTAATATGGGAATGTCTGTGCCATTCTGTTGCGCATCTAATTTCTCTTTCTCTGCGACTACAGCCTTCTCTTTCCGCCAGGTGATACAAGACGCTCCAAATCTTGAGAAGCGGCGAATTCCTCGCATTTTCACGCAGAGCTCTGCGCTGGGCGTGGAGGCGGTGATGCGCCCCGTGGTAGTGGCGGGCCCCGCCCCCTTCCGCGCCTTCTGGGGAAACCCAGTTTTGGGCCGCTTCGTGCACCTGGATCGGCGGCTGGCCGAATCGCAACCGGGCCAGAACGACGTCCGCCTCCGCTGGCCGGACATTCGCGGAGAAGAGTTCCGGATGGCTGTGACTCACCTGCCGCCCTTCATGTTCAGTGAGTAGTTTCCCGAAGCTCTTGCTGCGCGGTAGCAGGAGGGTATTACCCACACGTCTGCACTCGTGCGTAAACTTCTAGATATCCCACTACCGGCTGCAACATATCCACAATATTGCAGTAGTATTTCCGCTCGTATTGGGCGCGAATGTGGTATTATATAAAATTTCTAGTTTCTTTTGCGAATACAGGCAATTTTAACACAATAGATTGTAACACTTTTTTGAGTTTATAACCGTTAATGATGGAGACGATTAAGCGATAACTTTCGTTAAAATTCATTCTTTTATAATGAATTATACAATAACCTTTTTAAAGCCGGTTAGTGTACAGCTACTTTAAGTAACAAGGTTTTGAATAGCTTTATATATTTTTACTTTTCCTACACTCTACGTAGGTATAGTATAAGGAAAGTTATATAATGAAACGCCAAAAAAAATGCTGATTTTCGGCAGAAAACTCTTATTACAGGGCCCTGGTAACAGGAAAGTCGATAAATCCAGTTGCTAAATTAAAAAAAAATCTGGTATCACATGGTGCAGCCAGAATCCCTGTTAAGTGGGTCCTTGATACCGAAACACCAATTGAAAGCAAAACGTCTGTCCGTTCTGTGAACAACGCTACCGACTAAACCACTCAGCCGATTTTCTCCAAAATTGATACTCCCTGATCAATCTAACTGATCTCGTGACCCCTTGAATTTAAAACAGATATTTTAAGTTTGGGGATACATGAAAAAACGGAGATTTTCAAAATTGTCTCAAACACTGCTCCAAGTTTTTTCTTTGAACTTCCTGTAAGAATAGAAAAAAATATACTTCTTAAGATGGCGTAGGTCCGATTTTCACCGATTTCTCTGGAATTTCGAAAATTGCGAAAGTTTTAATTTTATTCGGCGTTTTTCTCCAACTATAAAATTGCAGATAGAGATTTTTCCTTCAAATAAAATTTGTTTCTCATAGTGAGTTCTTTCTTTAAGGTCATGTACATTTTCTTTTTAATTTTAGGAGTTTTCGCGCAATATTGTGTGCAATATGTGCAATTGTAAACTAGTGGTGCTTCAACAGCACATACTTTCCCGTATTATTGGAAGCAGCTTCGTAGAATTGAAATATTGCACTTTCTGCCCTATAGCATCTTAGCTGTTATTTGAAAACGTCCAATTCAATCACAAGCGATCAACCACGGTGTATGATATATAGGAGCGTTAACTAGCCGCCTTTGAGGCAAATTTTCTGAAGCCAGTTTGATGCTAGTACTATTATCTTTTGTTCCTCATCCTTTCGCCTTAAATACACACTCTTTCACGCTTTACACTATTAGACCTTAGGAGATTAGCTAGAGCCTGGAGTTTGTTCCTATTAATGATTAATTGATTATTAGTGATTCCCGGCGCATTAATTGCTAACCCCGTAGGTGCAGTGCATGCGTTTTCTACGAGAAGCGGCGGTGATCTTCCTCCTTGCATGGTAAGATCAGGCGCCGACCTACCGTCGACTAGCGGGGTTTCCCTCTACCAGGTATTTCCCACCAGCGCCCCCCCCCAGCCAGCATAAAGTCTAAGCTCCTGCGCGGTCTTCCGGCATGTCTGGTAGTGTAATGCGTCTTAGTGTCAGTGTGTGTAAGTGAAGGGGTGAGGATACAACAAGAGGGAATATCGCGCGTAGTCCGTGTCCCGTTTATTAGGGTACTGCTCCAGCATTCCTCTGATATTTATCGGAAAAAACAAGGAAAAATACCGATCAGAGCAGCCGGCCGCTGGAATTCTCCTCGGGCCGCGCGCGTTCTTTCCTTCCTCTTGCTTCCTCACCCCTTACACAAATTTACACTTACACGCACTACTTTACCTTATACGCCGGAAGCCCGGTGGAGAGCGTAATGTTAGTTTGGCCCGGCTAGAGCGGTGGCCCGCTGAGATACCTTGTCATGAAAACCCCACTAGCCGACGGTAGGTCGGCGCCAAATGTCGCCATCCAGCGGGGAAGATCACTGCTATCTATCGAGGAAAACATATACTACACTTACGGGACTAATGACCCTAGCTGTTGGCGCGTCCGGAATCACTTACAAACAATCAATCAAGAGAAAGGAAAGTTGTGTGCGACGCGAGGTCCGTTTGGCAAAGTAATGCTCATACATTCGCCTGGTTTTGATCAGAGCAGCTGGCCGCTAGAATTGGTCTCTAGACAGCGGCTCAATTAAACCTAAGTAAATTATACTAGTGTCGAAAATTACTCCGCCATTAGAATTCAAACTCTACGACCTCCCAGTCAGAGTCGCAGCAGAGAGCGACATTGCTGGCTCAGAGCTAACTCAATCCACCTCCTGAAATACTACAATATACACTACACTTACGGAACTAATTATGATAGCAGTTGACGGGTCGTAAAATAATAATTCGATCCATCAACTATAATTTTTCGAATAGATGTATATTGTACATCTGTCCTTATGCATTGTTTTTCCTAACTTCACAATGTATTTTATCTACACGTAAGCTTCCGCGGCTCGAGTTCATAACTTCTCGGCTGTCCGGGTGACACCGCGTCGTTGGCTGAGAGGTCGACGTTTCGCCTACCATGTCGCAGGCTTCCTCAGGGCAGTGACATGACACGCTCGGGGTGGGGTATTCACTAGCAATATGGCCTGCTCCGATGTGTAGCTCTTCCATTCATGTATTTTTAGATTGTTTTCGTTAGATAGAGTTTATGGCGGGCGCCCGGATGATTGTCTCATTTATTGGGCGCCCGCCGGGTTTTTTACAGTCACTGATTCATTGTTGGTTCACTCGTTACACTTGCACAGACGCACAGTTTTTCAGTTTTTCACAGTTTTTATCAGGAATTGTTTTATCTTCTTTTTGTTCTAATTTTCCGATTGATACCCTCACCGTCCAAGCTTTTTTGTTTAATTGCGTTAATTTTTGCCAAACGGTCCTTCTTAGGGCTTATTTTTTGTTTCTTTTTTAATTAATTTTGCTACATGGTTTTACAAAGGTTTCTTATGATCTAATTAATTTTTCTTATGTGCTAGTTAACCTAATTTGATTTCTTATTATTACCCTCCACCGTTCCTATTCTTAATGGCTATGCCCTAATTCTAATGTTAGATACTAATATTTACAATTTTTACTTATGTACTAATTATTTTGAGCGAATTTTTAGTGAAATATATCTCGGGAGCGCCGTCGCACCTTTTCCCGCTGTGCGTGCCTGTAGAAAGGGTTGCCTATTTTAAGGCGTGAGGTGGTGGCGTTCCCGGCTAGCTCATTAACTGATAATGACTTAATAACTAATGCATCTTATTAACTAACACATCTGATACTCTAACAAAGCTTATTATCTAACACATTTTGTTATCTAACCTAGCTTATTTACTAGCACATCTTATTATCTAACATAGCTTATTTCTAACACTTCTTAGTATCTAATGATGGGTTTGTGAATGAGTATGAGTGTGAGTATGAATGAGTGAATGATATATTATACATGATATATTATAAGATGAGTTTTAGTTTTTATATGTACAGATTGGATGAGGCGAAGTGAGGGTGTTTGAGTGACATGTGAGATGAGCGATTATGATGATTATTTACAGCGAGCACGAGATTATGATGATTGTAATGATTATTTACAATGAGCAAGGCAGAACGTAAAACCATATACATAGAGAGCTGTTTAGTGCGAGGTACATGGTAATTTATGAGTGCTGGTTATTTGTTGAAGCGCTGGGAGCTGCTCTTTGCTCTGGTGCGGCTGGATTAGGCGAGAGATAGAGAAGAAGTGGGAGAGAGAGAGAGAGGAGAGAGAGAGAGAGGTACTTGGGTGTGTTGATTGTGTGGTGTGATAGTTTTTATTTATTATGGGGGTTTGAGAAAAATGACGTCAGACGGGAGTTTTTTGATTTTATGATGTTTTCTTGTTGTAATATTGAGTATATGAGTGGAAGAGAGGGTGGGCATTTATGTTATTGAAGATGTTGTGGATTCTTTCCGTGGCGAGCGAGTGAATAGTAGAGGTGATAGATTCAGTATGATGAGAGCGGAGAAGGTTTGCGTAGGCGTCACCTGGAGCTGGATTTAAAGCAGAGCGAATGAAATAGTCTTCCGCTCTGGTGAGGAGGTGCTGGTTCGATTCTGCCGCCGTGGCCCATACCTCGCACGCGTAGAGCCCCGCGCTTCTCACGCATGCGAGATACAGGCGGATTTTGTTTCTCTCCTTAAGGGAGCGGCTTTTGAAAAGTGGCAGGAGAGAAGAGATGCGCCACGTCATTTTTCTCCTTGCCTCCTTAATATGAGCTTTCCAGATGAGCCGGAAATCAAAAGTGACTCCGAGATAGGTGATAGTGCTACGCCACGGAATGGTGCGTGCATCTAGGCGGATGGGCGCGACCTTTAGTGTGTTGTGTTTATGTTTGTGTTTGAGAGAGAAGATGATGGCCTGACATTTCTGTGCATTTAGGGCGAGGCCGTTTTCCGCGCTCCAAGTCGATGGCACGCTGTAGTCGTTTGACGGCTATGTTCAACCTGCTATCTTTCACGGCGTAGGCAATGTCATCCGCGTAGATGAATTCATGTACGCCCTTGATGTTTGGCGCATCATTGATGAACAGAGAGAAGAGGAGAGGCGAGAGGACGGCGCCCTGAGGGACGCCGGCGAGAATAGGGCGAGAAAAAGAAGAAGTGAAGAGCTGACATTTGATAGAGAAAGTGCGATGGGAGAGATAGCTTGTGATGTGGTTGAGAATGTGAGGCGGGGTGTAAGGGCGAAGTTTGTGAAGGAGAAGTGGGTGATGAACGGTGTCAAAGGCGAAAGAGAAATCGAAAAAGAGAGCAGGTAGAGAACAGCGATGTTGTAGAGTAGAGGAGGCGAAAAAAGCGAAGCGAAGCGCCTGCATCGTGGACGAGCGGTGCTTGCGAAAACCGAACTGCGCCTCCTTGATAATACCTTTCTACGCGAGGTCCCTTTGGATTCTCATGAGAATGAGTTTCTCAAAGAGTTTACCGAGAATCGGCAGGAGCGAGATGGGCCGGTAGTTTTTCCGGGTTGGTTCTTATTCGGTTTCGCAAGCAAGATGACCGTTGCCGCTTTCCAGATATTAGGAAAATACTGCACAGAAATTCAGGCGGTGTATATTTGTGCTAAAAGATGGGCGGCCCGAGAAGGTAGATGTTTGACCATGTTGCCAGTGATTTATCAGGGCCGCCCGATTTCTTTGTGTTTGTCTGTTTGATTATATCGCTACCTCATCCGCTTTGATGTGCTAGTCGGACGGAATATCAATAGAAGGCGATGGAGTAAAGATAATTTCCGCGGCGGTGGCTGGAACCTGCAGCGGGTTAGCTATGGGCGGAGGCGTGAAGCGGCGTTGAAGGGCGTCAGCGAATACCTCGGCTTTGACTGCCGGGTCATATGCGGGCGGGAGCCCGTTTGGGCGCTCGAGAGCTGTGATGGCGGGGGCGGGGTGGCGGAGGGCACGCTGCAGTTTCCACAGGTCTTCGGCGTTCTGAATTTGCGCTTTCTCGACGTACTCCTCCCCGCATCGCGTTCCTGTGCTCGCGCATGAGGCGAGACAATTTCCTGCGGATGCTCTGAAACTCCGCCTTCGCGTCGGGGTCGCGCGTGCGCTGGTAGACGCGCTGCGTCTTTCTGCGCTCCTGGATGAGGCGGATCAGCTCAACGGGTGTTTGCGAGGCGGAGGAGGGCGCGGAGAGTATGAGATGATTCGTGAAAAGCAGTTTTAGTCTGATAGTTGAGAT
>JAHLJT010009764.1:0-12150 GCA_031308135.1 Acheta domesticus
GTGTGGTAGTGTAGTACATGTTAGTGTGTGTAATTAAGGGGTGAGGATAGGACGAGGAAGAGAAAAGAAAGATAGCCCGCGGTCTGTGGTCCTTTGTTAGGGTACTGCTCCGGCATTCGCCTGGTGTTGATCGCAGAAACCACGGAACACTACCGATCACAGTAGCCGGCCGCTAGAATTCTCCTCTAGGCAGCGACTGAATTCGATCCGCTGTAGCTGACAAGCTCGCGCCAAAAATCCTGCCAACGTCGGGACTCGAACTTAGCACTTCTCGCTCAAAGGCACTGCAATGACATGAGTTGATGCCCTGCGCCACCTCTCCCGAATGAGCGTTTGAGATGTGCCACGTGAGGACCAACTTGTATACTGCCATTTTTTTAACTTTGCCCTTGACAGGAATCACCTATTTTGCTGCCATTCAATCGGGAGCTTCTATTTCGCTAGAGTGACGTCACTAAGGTGACGTTCAAGCTCCCGATTGGATGAAACCGTCAACAGCTGATTCCTGTCAGGGGCAAAGTTACAAAAATCGCAGTGTAGGCACGGAGGCATTGGCGACGCAGCGCAACGCACGGAGACGCCTCGTCTGCCGCGTGACGCAACACGACGCACGGCCCGCGCCGCGCCGCGCCGCGCCGTTTCCTGATGTCGCATGCACACCGCACCGCCCGCCGACCTCCTACGAAACACACTCGTATCCAGACACTAGCGCTCCGGGCAGGGCCGGATTTCTGAAGAGGCTGGGTAGGCTGCAGCCTCGAGCGGCAAAGTTTTAGGGGCGGCAGTTTGGCAATTTGTTCAAATTGAACCCGGATCTTCAATTACACAAAACACAGACATTAGCATTAAAGTGTAAAAATATGTTTAAAAAAGTTATCTCCAAGAACTAATTAATTCAGTTCGAAACCCATTTTATTTTTTCAACGAATCTTGAAAGATTTAAGTGAAAAACAAGCAGAAAAACTAATGTCATTGTGTAATTTATTGTGCAAACCATTAAAATTGTAATTTTGTCTCACCTAAATGAAAGCTTTGAGCTAAATGTTTAATGTTTAAAAGAGATGAAAACAAGAATGAACTCTACAGTTTGTTGTACAGAACATAGGTATTATTCCACTATGAACAATAAAGGAGGGGGCAAATGGACTTGAGCCTGCAGGCGGCATACTCTTAAATCTTGCCCAGTCTCCGAGGGTTTTAAATGCTCGTCGCTTGGGATGCAACAAACTATCTGTGGCGTAGCGTCAGAGGACGCTAAGATGCTGAGCATCCCCACGGAAAATATTCATCAAATATTGAATTGAAATATCATTGATTATTATAAATATTGAATCGATAAACTTACAAGTGGTCCGTTGAGCGAAGCCCGTTTTGTTTTTTTTGTTGTTTTTTTTTGAATTTATTTCTACCTGTTCGACATATTTGTCTTTCAGGGGTTTGGACATTACAAACAAATAACTGGCGATTTGATACTCACTGGAACCTGTAGTAGGAATTATTAACAATTAAATTTTTGAAAAGGTTATGCTATGAAAAAAAAAAGAAGTTTGTAAAAAAGATTTTGAATAGAAGGATATGTTGTAAATGTAGTAATTATGGCGGATGAAATATATCTTTAGGAAATTTTGATAGTATACGTCGAGGAAAATGATATGTTTGACCTAAATTGAAAGTACGGGTCTGTTGTAAGTCATCTAAGGAGTTGAAAAATTTAAGGCTTTGTGAACGAATTAGGGAGTTGATAGTGTCAATTTTCAGTTCATTATGGAGTTGAGAGTTGGGAGTTGGGAAAATACCAGGGTGCGTGAAATATTTTCCTGATGAATATATTTTGGAGAATTTGTATTTGTATTTGTACGTTTTGTATTAAGCAAAATAAACGCAATAAACTATACAGCATACTTCAGTAAGGTAAATGTTTACTTCAATTATTTCTCCTGGTAAAGGTAGATTATGTTTGCAGAACACTATTTTTCATTCCAAGCATGTTTTGAAATTTTATCAAGAAAGGTTTAAACAGGAAATGAAATACTGTTAATTTTAATTGCTTATTAAAGTGCATATTTCAGAATTTTTAGGTCATAAATGCATATTTTTAAATGCATATTTCAAAAATTCTTAGGGCACAAATATCCTCTCCCTAATGACGATGACAGATTTTTACGACGAAAATTCCGAAGAGTAACGAGTCAATCTTGCAGTAAATCATATGAAGGGAAATCCAATACATACTGAGTTACTTGAGATACATTAACAAATAATTTTAAAGGTATTTTCACTTTCGAATGAAGCAAAGATTTCTCGAAAAAAAAATCATCTATCAGATTGACATGCTTTAAAACGACAGTACTTCACAATTCGTTTGAAAGATCGCGCAAATAGAGTTGTTGACATTAAATAACTTTTCTATAATACATGTCCAAAAATTATAAATTTCAAATACCAGCTTTAAATCAATTTTACAGCAACTCTCGTCTGGATGTCAAAAATGTTTCAGAGAGGAACTAATTCACATTACTAATTTCGGTAAACTCGTAGGAATTTTAGATGCCAATACTTAATTCGAATGTTTTGGCGCAACCCTAATGAATTTAATAACTGCGATTCTCTCCGAACGGTAGACACGTGTCTAAGTTCTGCTATTAGGCAACAGAAGACAGGTCAATGATTAACGCGTACTTCTGTCCTTTTCCATTACAATTATCGCTAATCGCTTCTTATCATGATGGAGATTACATAAACCCGCCGCATCGGACTGAATGTAATGTTATCAGAAGCCCCTCAATTCCTAACTTGATGGAATTATGAAGGTTACTGGAGTTCAGAAGTGAGACGCCAATGGACTAAAGTCTTGTTCGACTCATCAAAAAATGGCTGAAAATGAGCCTCCATGAGTGTACTTGAAAAATATAACTAATTGATCGAATTCTAAAATTTCTCGAAATCTGTAAACAATGGCTTAATTCACCTTGCTTGCACTACACGTGACCGGAAATGATCCAATGTCTTCCTTTTTGTGAATTGAGGCAAAAACCAAACTTTTTCTCCCACTATATTCAGTTTAAATGAAATACATGTGGCCATGACTAGACGCAAGTTGGTCACGTAAGCAACATTTTCTTCCCAAATGTAATTTTCTTATATTTCCTCTTAACATGGATTCGTTCAGGGGTCGTAAAAAGTGTTGTAAGATACCGTTCCGTATGCATCTTTCTTCATTTCAGTGTACATTAATTGCTCTACCTACACCGCATTTCGATAAGGCTGAAAGATGTAGCAATCCTGCCGATTTTGACACCTTGTTTGACTAGCGCATTTTTCGTAGGTCTCCACCTGACACTAGCCACATCACGAGCTAAGAAATAATAGAAACATTATCGCCTTATTTTTTGAGAACTGATACTGTTTTTCTAACATTAAAGACTATATTAACTGGGGGAATGACGCTAGTGAACTTTTTAAAATGAAACACTAGTTCAAAACCACAGGAATTGTTTATTCCTATGCTAAAATTAATATCACTATAAAACCTTTCACTTTTACTTTTTTTGTATACGTAGGTATTTACACTAGTATGGAGAAAGTTATGCGACCTCTGCGGAAAATCGATTTGGAGATTTTAACGGAAATGCACTCTTTGGGGTCCCTTGATACAAAAAAAGGTGTTTTTCAAACCGATACTCCGCCCGCCCTAGTCACAGGATTTGTGCCAAAATGGGTACTTATTTCCCCCAACGATCTGACCCGAATGGAAACCTTGGCATTTTCAAAATAAAGTCTCTCAATTTTGAGGATGCTTTACATGAAGCCCCTGTGAAATTTTCAAATTTTTCCCAGGAAAGACATTTTCCTTCAAATTTCTTTAAGGGATATAGGAATACACTTTTAAAGATGGCGTACTCCGATTTTCACTGTTAACTCTGCATTTTGAAAAATTGAAATAGTGGACATTTTTGGAGCAACGGGGGAACACATACATCAATTATTGAAGGTAGAGATATTCTCCCCAAATAAAATTGGTTCTCCACAATTATTTCTTTAATTAATGGCCTGTACATTTTTTAAATAGTTTTCGCAAAATTTTGAGTGAAATATGGACAATATCAAAAATAATTTTCTCAAAGAGACTATACATTTTTCTTTATACTTATTTAAATACAGAACACTCAGTAACATGACGAACGCTATATTGATGTATTCTATTCATATACCTCTCACGTTAATATTTTTTGAAGGGCTTTTTATATGGTTGCTTTTGTGATATTAAGTGTTTAAATTATTTTTTAATGAAATTTTTCGAAAATGACGTTTTGTGAACTTTAGCTCAAAATTGCGCATTTTTCGGAAACTCCACGTTTTTCCTCAAAAACTGCTCCAATTTTTTCGAGGAAAATTTGCATATGGGACCAACATTTACTCATCAGGAATATTATTAAAATCATATTTCAATTCTACAATCATGAGACCAACAAATTTAGAAAATATGAAAAATAAACAACTAATTATTAGGCGGCTTCCGGTAGCAACTGACAATGAGGAGATGGCGCAAAACCGAACAGCAAGCGCAGACTCAAGACATTAAGAAAATAATTACTACGAGAAAGATTCCAAGCAAAAATTTAGACCAAACCGGATAAGGTAGAAAAATATTCAGGAAGAAATTTCGCTAAGTGTTAGAAAAAGGTCAGAATGAAAAATCTGTACATAAAAATGTTTGAAGGACAAAGTTACAACTGGACTAAAGTGTGCTAAGAACCAGATGACAATGTGATAAAAATGTAAATATACGAACTTTCTGCAAACCGGTTCGCTAAACCTGCCGAATCATTTCTTTGGAATGTTGCGTAGGGGAAAAACATTTTATTTACAAAATAGCACGTCTTTATCTCGCGAACTGGCCTTGCTTACGTTTGCAGGGACTGTGCTTACAATGCCTCAGCCCACTGAATCATCAACGCTTCCTTCTCACTCAGCTGTTGAGTCGTCAGCGAAGATGCAAAGCGCTGATGCGCCTGGTTTCAGATGTAAACATTGCTGGCTAAAACTATCTCCAAGGCATCATCTCAGCTGTTGTCCCAGCACATTTTTAAAATACTCAATTCCTTGGCAAAGGGATAACTAGAGAGTTCACTGAATACACTCTACCCAGAAATGTTAAGTACCCATAAGTTCTAAACGTGAAAAGTTTCTTAACGTTTTTCTTAATATTCGAATATGCTGATTTGCAAATCGTGTATTTATTGTTTTAAGTTACGTTTACTTACTGGATAGTTTCCTATTGAGTTCACTAAAAACCTTACACACAGAAGAAAACTTCCATATACTTTGACGCATTTACATTTATTACACATTATTATTTTATTATTAACATTTAATGAAGGACGTCTGCTTTGAAATTACTGTGAACCATCACCAGATTACCACTGTTGGGAAAACACCATCCAAAACCACTAGGTGGTAAACCTATCTGCGGAAATAATAAATATCTATCTAAAAATATATGCATTTTTAAAATTAAATTCTTGGATTTTTTCTTTCATTTGGTTCATTGTATAACCGCAATACTTAGAGATTATGAGTAGTGTTTTGTGGCGGGATAACTTTTCCAACAAGCCGAAGTTTCGAACCAATGCAACGGAAAGTGGCACTCCCGTGCCCCGACTGCGCCCGAGGAGCTGAAAACAGCAGGCCGTGATTGCTCGTCCGGGAAATAGTTTCGACCCACACTGCAAGCGCGTTGGCAGGAGATGGCATAAAACGGTGGAGGTCATTTCAGTTCCATGGACGTTGCATCCAGTTCCTTTCAACATTGTAAGCAATGCAACAACATACAGCTCAGACCGTCTCGTATTAACGGTTATGTAAAATTAGATCGTAGTTTCATGAACCGAGATGCCAAAAACCTGCACTACTAAAACATTTCAATAAATAAATGCAAAAAATTACCTTTGTATACGTTTCCCTGCCCTTTTTTCATGTTATGTTAAAATGAAAAATAAGGGGGAAAGAAGGGCGCCAATCTTTGTGCTTTTTCCCGCTGTCCTTTACATTAACAAACAGGACGTTTTCGCCTCTACCAACAATACGGAGAAGTATTTGTCTTTGCGTGCAGTTCTCTCTCACAGTGGAGCACCGCCGGGGCAAGCTCTATACTGCGAGTTTTCTAACTCCGCCACTCAAGGCCTCTCACGATGGAATATGTCACGGTATTTCGCGTCTTTCTCAGTCGCGCCGCTAGGCAACGCATGATCGCGACCGTATCAAGCAGTGCTTGCGACCATGCCACTCCTATTGGCAAGACAGAGAAAGACGCGAAATGCCGTGTGATATTCTATCGTAGCCGTAGGGGCTCGAGAGGCAGAGTTAGAAAAAGCGCACTATAAGCTCCCGACTGATCACCCGTCGTGGGTGGTGGTGCAGTGCACGTGAATACGCGGAGAGAGGATGCAAGGAAGAGAAAGGTCCTTGGTCCTTTGTTAGGGCACTGCTCCCGCATTCGTCTGGTACTGATCAGAGGAACCACTGAAAACTACAGACCAGAGCGTCCGGCCGCTGGAATTCTCCTCCAGACAGTGAAATGAAAGGACAGTGACAGTGACAGTGACAGTGACAGTGAAAAATGAACTCCAGCCACTTATTTAGCTCGTGTATAAAATTCGCCTCCATCGGGACTCGAAACCCAGGACCTTCCAGTGAAGTCTCTGAAGCGGCAATGCCGGCTGTGAACTGAAATCGGCCAAGACAACAGGGACAGAAAATTGTGGAATGGTAGCAGAGCGAAGAAAGAGTGAGAACTAACCTTTTGAGTTAATTATGCCGGTACGGAGATCCCAAGGTAAACAAACCGTTCCAGGTGAACGAGCTCAAAATTTTCCACGAAGAACAATAAGCGACAACGGAAATTCGAATTTACGAAACAAAAAATGAAAGTTTCATTAGATTTTTAAGCATTTGAACTTATACAATCTTATTATTTTAACTATGAATCAAGTACGCATTTCATTTAATCTAATACATATATGATAAAATACTTAAGTTACTCAGATAAGAACCATGGTTATAAACGGGCACGTATTTATCATCAGGTTTAATTGCGATTCCGAAAAATATCGCGTGTAAAACTAAACTTTTTCTAAAAAAACTGCAAGGACAATTCGAGTAAAGCGAAACCCGCATTTCCGCTTCCGTGAGTTGCTTGCGTGACTGATTTATGATTCTACAGGTTACTACCAACATCACACCACACACGAGTTGTAACATCACTATGTTACATTCAAGTTCATCACAATCTGATATTTATTTTCGAGAACCCATTTAACATTTTTTGACAGAATTCATTGCATTACATACTATTAGCAAGTCGTTATTCAGTGTTCGCCAATGAACCTCTTTCACAGATGCACCACAATGTAAATGTATGAAACTGGGATGACTTCAATGCTTCGAGCACTCCTAAAATTCGTCATTTCTTTAAGTTCGCCACGACATAAATCTCAGTATTCCCTTGGAAGAATCACGACCAAGTGCAGTTGTGGGTTCGATTTCACCTGAGGCAGGGATCCTGTAACAAGGGCTTGGTACAGACAAACCCCCCCACCTCTGACTCTCTTAAAACAATTATTATTTTTTATAATGGCCAGATGAATCCAAATATGGTGATCTTCGCTTAATGGCGGAATTAACAATTAGAGTAATCATTGTCAGAATTTTTAGGTGATAGCCGGTTTTCGGATTTCCTTCCTTTTCTCGTCGTCTCCTCCTCACAAATCATGTCGACAAGGCTGACGATTCACAACTTTTATTAACAATAAAGACGATTTTTTACTTTCCCGTATACTTACGTACGTACAGTACAGGGAAAGTTATGTAATGCTGCGCGTAAAAACGGCGGATTTTTCTGCAGAAAAACTCGTATTACAGGGCCCTGGTAACGAAAAAGTGCATACATCCAGTTGCTAAATCAAGAAATAAAACCTCCTAACACGTGGTGCAGCCTGAATCCCCGTTTTGTGGGTCCTTGATACCGAAAAAACCAATTGAAAGCAAAACGTCTGTCCATCTCTCTGAACAACGCTAGTGACTAAACCGCTCAGCCGATTTTTTTCCAAAATTCCCCGGTCGATATGTCTGATCTCGTGGCCCCTTGAATTTGAAACCGATATTTTAATTTCGGGGGGTAATTTACATGAAGCCCTCCGCATATTTTCAAAATTTTCTCATAAACGACTCCAATTTTTATCTTCAAACTTCTTGTAAGAATAGAGTAAAGTACACTTATTAAGGTGGCATAGGACCGATTTCATGGATAACTCTGAATTTTGGAAAATTGGCGAAAGTTTGAATTTTATTTGGCGTCTTCCTCCAACTACAAAATTGCAGATATGAGATTTTTCCTTCAAATGAAATTTGTTTCCTCATAGTGACTTTTTCTTTAAGGTCACGTACATTTTTTTTGAAAATTTTAGTCGTTTTCGCGTAATGTTGCGTGTAATATGTGCAATTTTAAAAAAATTACAGAAAACAGATCTTCTCAAAACTGCTCCAATTTTTTTCTTTAAACTTTGGGTACGGATAGCGATAAATGTACAGTACAACCAACGCCATATTGCTCCATCTTTTGCTTTTTAAAAAATTGCAAAAATGAAATTTTTTGACTTGCCTCTCACGTGGTTAATATTTACATTAGCGGCTCTTTGTTGACATTAATATATTAATAAGTACATGTGCTTTAAACAATTTCGAGTAAAGTTTCTCGAGAACAATCGTTTTCTCTGAAAAAGCTCAAAATTCCGCATTTTCAGAAACGCTCAAACGCCATTGTCTCATAAATGGCTCCAATTTTTTTCTTCAAACTTTAAGAACGGATAGTGCTACTTGCACTCTTTAATATGACGTAAAGTTCATTTTTAGTTTTTTCAAAAATTATACAAATGTAATTCTTTAGAAAGGTTTCTCAAATCTTTAATATGCACATTACCAGCAATTTGCAAACATTATATTTGTGAATGTAAGTACTTCAAATAACTTCAAATAAAGTTTTTTTTAAAACTCAAAAATTTTCTGTGAAAAAGAGAATTAAATTTCGCATTTTTAGTAGCGCTTAAACGCCATTTTCTTAAAAACAAATTTTTAAAAGAAAATTGCCATTTAGGATGAGGTTTTTATGTTCTTTAATATTCTAAAATTAATATTTCCGTTTACTATTAGGAGACCGAAAAATTAAGAAAATGTCAAAAAAATGTACTTTGGGCGGAGGTAAAGTGGCAGCTGTTTTCTCCATGATATTTATCACCAATATATCATCAAATAAGATAATGATTCATTTCTTGAAAATACGAGTCGTTTTTCTATACTTGCGTGACAAACATAATAGCCCGCAGCAAATTTACTGCGCTTCAGACAGCGGATGCGTCGTTAATTAGAATTTGCAAGTTTTTTCATTATTTTTTTTTGTTCGTTTTTACATTCGACCTTTCGTTATACATTTACACAATAATCTTCAAAGAAATTATTTCTTTTCAAATATTGGAAATAAAAATTGCTAGCTCTGCAAGGGAGTATCGACATTGCAGAGAATGCAACAATTGAATTCCGTTCCGCTGTCACGAATTTCTGTGAATTAAGTTTCATTGTTGTGACTTGATATAGCTGTATGGTATCAGGATTCTTTTTCCAATACAAGTTTACAAAACCTTTTTTATTATATTTTTATGCAGTTGTAGAATTCACATAGTTTTGACAACACTACGATGAAAACGGTGAGATGTTCGCTTCTTGGTTGAATTGGACGTTTTCAAATAATAGCTAAGATGTTACTAGGGCAGAAAGTGCAATATTTCAATCCAACGTAGCCGTTTCCAATAATACGGGAAGTATGTGCTGTTGTATACCACTAGTTCTTTCATGTGAACTTGTCATGTTTCTTGACTTAAAACATCATGAAACATCACCATATTTGGATTTTTATTTCTTGACGCGTGGGGGCTTATCTTCAGAATGGAATACCTCACGGTATTTCGCGTCGTTCTCAGTCGCTGGGAGTCGAATGACCGTCAGAACTGCTCGATACAGTCATGATCACGCGACCGCTAGTGGCACGACGAGAAATACCGTGAGATATTCCATCCTAAAGACACGCGTCAAGAAATAGAAACCCTAGTATAGAGGGCCGATTTTACAAAGCATGGACAGGCGGGAAAGAGCGCAGCGGGGCTGGGCAGTGGGGAGGGGAGGGAGCCTCTGCTGACGGTGCGCGGTGGACCCAATGCTCCCCCACCCCCACCCGCGGAGTTGGCGTAACACGCAAGGACCTGCGGGCACAGCTGGCGTAACGAATTCCGCAATTGTTATGGATGCGCGCCGACTTCTGAAAAGCGCCGGCCGCAACGAAACCGGCCTGGTCACGCAGAAGACGAGAGGAAACGTGGACTGGCATCGCGGACGCGAAGTCATTACAAAAATAAAAAAAAAAATTTAAAGAAAAATGTGGAGCCGTTTTTTGAGAAAATTTTGAAAATTTCCGGGGGGCTTCATGTAAAGTACCCCCAAATCTTTTTCAAAATCTCAAAGCTTCGACTACAAACAGATCGACCGGGGAATATCCATTTTGAAAGAAATCGTACGTATGGTTTAGGCGCTAGCAGTGTTGACGGACGGACGTTTTCCTTTCAATTGGTTTTTCGGCATCAATGACCCACAAAACAGGGTTTCTGGCTACACCACGTGTTAGGGGATTTTTTTTCTTCTTAATTTGGCAACTAGTTTTATTCACTTTTTCGTTATTACGGCCCGGCAATGATTTTTTTTTCGCCGAAAATAGGCCATTTTTTCACGCAGCATTACATAACTTTCCCTATACTACGTATATACGTACGTATACGGGAAAGTAAAAATGGAAAAAATAAAATAAAATTTTTAAAACTGAATTATTTTACATGTAAAGATACGTATTGCAATACACTATGCAACTGTCAAAAATGAGAACGAATGTGATTTTTAAGACACCATGTAATTCCACAACCCCAAATATATCCTCAAAGTTTGGTGTAAAATTTTCCACGAATCAAGAACAGATTCAAAATAAAGTTCTTAATTTTTCCTTATGAACATGTAATAGTGAACTGAAAGTGGGTTAGAACTAACAGTACAAGCTTAGAAGGTTTGTTCGTTCACCACACATTCTTGCAGAATTTTCACTATACAAACCATTCCCAATGGTAGGAATAAATACCAACACCTCATATGCATTTCGACGAAAATCATTCTCAAGTTCTATCGCAATGATTGAAGAAATTTAGTCTAAAAAATGATTGATTCATATCGAACAAAATTTCATAGAGCGCTTCAAATTTACTAAAAATCTTTACTACTAAACAAACTGAATATTGCTTTAATAAACTGCCACTTTTTTCTCGCATCTTAACATTATGTACTCGTTCAATTTTACTATGCTTTTCGGATTCTCACACTTTTTCAAAAACATTTTTCGCCCTTCCTAAATGTAAGTTTCTATTTATATAAATCTAATGTCTATCTTTGACACTATTCTTTCTAAAAACACATTATACACTTAAAATAACTAAATACGTGTACTTTACATTTTAATTTATTTTCAAAATTGCTAAATAAATTATTTACCAAATTGAGCTTGACATCTTCCCGCAAAGATCATGAAAATAAAATGTTTTCAAACGGAAATTTATTTAAAAATACATCTCCTAGTAATGCATCTTCTAAACTGATATTTCTGCTGAACTTTCCTCGGAATGCGACACATTTTCAATAAATGACTGACGCTTTTGTTCGAGGGCCCTGAAACTGGAGAAGTTGTAACATTAGCTCCTTCCATTCTGATGTGGAAAATGCGACAGCGGCGTACTTTTAAGAAAAAATAATAGCATCTACATTGACATCTAATGCAGCACTACTTAACCACACCCCACATCTTATTATATAAAAAAAGAGTCATCTGACTATTCAAACCTCGCGTTATCTGCATGAATAATCGCTGCTCATGTTTCACACTTCAAAAATGTCAACGTATTTTGAACTTCACATCAGTCACTTCAGTCCGGTTGTACACAAGTTATGATATGATTGTCCTACTTTCTGACGGCGCAAAAAGCAAGAAGACATTTAAGTATTCTGTTT
>JAHLJT010009766.1:0-25918 GCA_031308135.1 Acheta domesticus
TGTTTGCCTGTTGGTGAAGAGGCGTCAACAACAGCAACAGACCATCCTGCAGTCCTTCAGCGCCTCAACATGGACGGCCATTGTTATCAGCCTCGCCGCCTTCGTGGGCGCTCTTCGCCTCATCGGTCGCAGGTACCCTGCCCTTCATCACCACGAGTCCCAAGAAACCACCTTAAATAATCATTCTTTATGTTACAAAATTAAGGCACCATAATAGGCATAGTTGGCAACCTCACCACTTCACAAAACCGCATTCTCCCTCCTATAATATTAAGAGCCCTGGACGGCCTCAGGTAAGAGCTTAATCACTTTCGCCTGAACTCGTCACATAGCCCAGACGTTTGCATTCCATCACTATTTTTATTTCCAAAGAACCCCCCTGTTCCTTCATTCTCTCTGGTATAATATTAAGGCATCTGGATGGCCACAAGTGCCAACTTTGCCCTCGTTCATTATCTCATAATCAGATGCGCATCCTTTCACCAGTTCATATCCCAATAAAATTGTCATACTTCAATTCTGTTATAAAATGTTTCTACCTGGGCAGTCACAGGTACCAGCGTCGTTTCGTTTGTCTGTATTTCGTGCATTCAAAACCCAACGTCCCGTGAAATACTTTCATTCTCTCTGATATAATATTAATTTTCCACCTCGACAATCACAGGTACCAGCCTCGCCACCTTCGCCTGTAATCATCTCTCAACAATGTATTGGAATGTTTTGTATTCGGATCCCAACGACCTCTGAAATACTTTCATTCTCTCTCTTATAATATAGCCAGGAAAGTGACTCCGCAGGGGCACCTTTCTCGTGAGAGTGCTTGCAACAGAAATTATGTTGGTAGCCCGAGCTGAAGCTTGAAAACGTAAATTGCATACTCACAACAGTCATAACAGATAATGGAAGTGATGTCCCTTTCACTTTTTCCTACAGACCTGTAAGCTACCAACATAAATGCAATTTTGTTAATAGAAGGTCCTGTGAGGATAGACTCTCCCCGCGCACTGTATTATGCCAAGTGGACGGCCACGGTACCACCCTCACCCACTTCGTCTTCGCTCATCGCCTTATAGGCCGCAGACACCCTCACTGCCACCAAATCGAATCCCAGAGAATTATGACATTCTCGATTATGGAGGCACCAGCACGGCCACCGCTACCACCCTCAATACACTCAGCGCCTCATACACCTTAGGTGAACATCCCATCACCAATTCGATTCCGAATCAAAAGTCAAAGATACATCCTGTTTTTTATTCGGAAATGTGCTTCTCCAAGTTGTAAACATCTTTATAATTGTAGACTTCTTGACTTCAGAGGGTGACGGTCAATGCAACATTTGAGGATTTTCAGAAATATAAGGTGTGTCCAAAAAGTCATGAAATACATTTTTTAAAAACAATTATTGGCGATATATGCACAAAGGTTTAAAATTCTTCAAAGTAGTCACCATTAGCATCTACAAATTTTTTCCAGCGCTTCCCCCATGATTGGTAAGCCCCCTGGCAGGCCTCAACCTGAACCTCGTTTAAGAGCGTTGTCACAGCCTTTTGAATGTTCTCAATGGTCTCAAAACGGCATCCTTTGAGCACGGTTTTAGTCCTGGGAAACAGGAAGAAGTCCGGCGGAGAGAGGTCAGGACTATAGGGTGGCTGGGGCAGTGTTGCTAGGTTATGCTTGGCCAAGTACTCGCGGACGCGCAAAGATGTGTGGCTCGGCGCGTTGTCGTGATGCAACAGCCACATAGCGGCGACGTCTTTTCGCACACCTTTCTCATGTGCAATTCCTCTGTAACAGTGTTGAATACGGAACTTTTTGGGATGCTCAGAGTGTCAGCTAAAAGCAGAACATTCAATCGGTGGTCAGAATTCATCAATTCACAAACACAATTCACATTGGCTTCGTTTCTGCTTGTTGATCGTCTTCCAGAACGAGGGTCATCGTCCAATCCTTCCTGGCCATTCTTAAACTTCTTCACCCACCTCGTAATTTGCACATAACTCATGGCAGACTCCCCGTAGGCTTGCTTTAACACTGCGTGAGTCTCGGAAGGCTTTTTATCGAGCTTCGTGCAAACTAACGTTGATCGCCCGACGTTGTCCGACCGAATCACTCATCGCGTGTCGTGACGAGGTCGCGAAACAGAGGTGCACTTAATCAACGATGCTGATGCTACCGTTGCTCGGAGCAGACTGCGCTTTGATGCGATGTAAAGCTGAGGGTACCCTCCACCTAACCCAATCAGTCCGAGTGCTCTGCGACTAATAGTATCTCTGCAAAAAATTATATTTCATGACTTTTTGGACACACCTTGTATTTCCCCCAAATGTAGTTGTCTTTATATTTGGAGGCTTCTGAAGTCGGAGGGCTACTGTTTAAACAACGTCCTTTTTTAAGAATCATGTTTCTCTAGATTATGAATGTTGTTGGTGCAAACAAGCTTAATGTATCTGTATTGTCTAAGGAAGCTTTCGCACGTATTACTCGTTCACTTTACATTTGCAGACGGAGCGCTGCGATCTGTTTACATGAGGTCACCGCCGACTGAATGAGAAATGCGCGCCTGCAGTATATACTGACCGTTTAATACGATATTGTGGCGTAATACGGATGTATTAAAACACAGACGAGGGTGGGTAGAATAAACAGTTGGTTTATTAATAAAAAACACTGACCGAAGTCGTAAAACACCATAACACTGCCTTCTACTAACTAAATAAATAGAGCCCACCACAAGAAGTTATATTACAGTGCGGCTACCACACCGCCAAACAACTAACGTTTCCCCTCGGTGTGATGCACCGCTCTGCCGAGACAAACCTACATGTCTCACGACCGACGACTTCCCCTATGCCGGCTTCTAATGCCGGCGACTAATGCCGGCTTCCCCTCCGCGTGCTAGTCGCACAGCCTCCTGCTCACACCGCTCGAACAACAGAATAGAAGGAAGTGGGGCGTTCGTCACCCGGCTTTAAAGGCGCCCTGGCGTCTTCCCCCGCCACCGTTGACGTCCCAGCACCTGAGAACGACGCTACGCGCTCGGAAAAACCGATGCGTCATTGCGCGTCACCACGCCAGATGTCCAGCCCTTTGTTCAGCTTCCGGTGAAATTCTACCGTCTGCGCGTTTGAGCGTGCATGACGCTACAATATAGATGGCGGTGAGCAGCACACACAACCCTGGTGGGGCAAGAACATAACCATTAAGCAGTAGATAAGTGCAAAGAAGAAATAAAAATGTTGTACGTGAATGTTGTGAATAGCGTGTGGTATGATCTCTTTTATTGTATATTATCTTAATCATTTAAGAGAGTAGATGTACTTTGTATGTTCTGGCGCACTTCCACTATCTCAATGAATTTAGTCACAAAAAATGTCCAAATTAAATTTGAGCAAGTAGTTGCCCAATGCGACAAGAGAAAATGCAAGTGTAAACTAAAATCTAAATTTGATCATATACTTTTAATAATTTGACCCACTGTATTTTTAACCATATACTTTTAATAATTTGACCCACTGTATTTTTGACCATATACTTTTAATCATTTGACCTACTGTATTTTTGACCATATACTTTTAATATTTGAAACACTGTATAATTTTTGACCATATACTTTTAATCATTGGCCCACTGTATTTAATAACAAGAGCAAAATACCCCCTTATTTCGTTTCTACAATCCTCATCTAAGGAGCTCCTATCTGCTGCTACTCTACTTATCCTTTTTGCCATGCCACGTTTTACACGTCACACAACTTACGAGTAGCAACACAACTTCCCGCTCCACTAGACAAGGAAGAGAGAGAGAGTATTTTGAGAATAGGTCATGAACTCACTTTTCTGCCTCAATCAATTCTTAGTGTTAACATATATGGCCAATCAGAATCCACCTTGAATTGAATCGACGGAAAGTGTATTCTCAATAAATATGCGCCAACCCAGGATTCGAACCCGGGTCGGCTGTGCTCAAAGCCACTGCCTTTGCGACCGTAGCTACTGAGCCAATCCATTGTAGGACGTATAAAATTCTATATATGTTACACAACGATCAGCACTAGCGTAATCTATCAGCGAATGTACAAACAACGTGGAGCTGCTGTATCTTCTCTCTCTTTCTTACTCAAGGTCAACCAACGCAGCGCAGCATTGAGTCAGCATCGCGCGCCGTGGAAGCATGCCAAGCTTACATTACATAACTTCCGCGATTAAATACGTCCGATTAGTTTTATGGACAGACTATCCATAAAACAACTATATAATTAGAACTGCAACTTATCTAAAACTTTTCAATTATTTTCTCATTCTCCAAATCATAAATCAATGTTTTGTCGCCAAGTAGGTTTACATAACAATGAGTATTAGCAGGCATATTACTCGAAAGTGTTCCACAAAGTTTAATATTATTTCTAAAGTTAATTGTTTCTCTTTTCCTCTTGCTAGCATTTATCACAAAAATAGGACTTTTGTCAATAAATGTTTCAGGATCTAACATCATTCTCGTCCTCTGTCTCACAACTCTTTGAAACGCTGTGTATGCCTCATAAGCATTTAAATACATTTTCTTATTAATATCTAAATTCCAAAATTCAAGAGGAAAAACCTCATTCTTACTGTTTTTCAAATACAAATTTTCTAGTTTACAATGATCGAATAGACTAGAGTCAGCATTTTGATTTTCTTTTCGATTGGTTTGAAATACGACGAATACAAAATCAGGCATATCAAATTCCTGAGAGTGTAATTGCGTTGTTAAATCTAGTTCAAATTGTTTACCGTTTAAACCTGAAAATTCAATACACTGATTAGTTCCAAATGTTATAGATGTTTTTCCGTTCTTTAACATCGTTCCTCTTATTTGATCAGCATAGTTAGATTGATAAACAACAATAGGCATTTTTACTGAAATGTTTTTAATTACAATTTTTCCTTCTTTTGGTGTCGTTGATGCATCACCCCATCTGAATAAACAATTATCATCATTCGCACCGCGTCTAAAAGAAATCTGTAAACCTCCTTTCCACATTATTTCCTGGTAATCTTGAAAGAACCCAAATAGCAATTTAAGCGGAAAGAGAATTTCATTTTCCTTTCTTTGAATTTTCTCACCAGTAAAGAAACACATGCTTAACTCTTTTGTGTCATCTGACGAATAATAGGATCTAACCATAGTAGTTGAAACAATTCCTGGATGATCAATTCTTTCAATAATTGTACCATGTTTCCTAATCGTTATATCTGAAAACATATGAGGAAAGAAATTTTCCACCAGTTTAATATTTGAAGGGTAAGTAGTAAAATTTGACCCATCATCTTTATGAACAACTTCGAATTGCATATAGCAATGAGCGTGGTGAGGATAACAAAACCCATCACCAATATTTATGTCAAAGTCAATGTTTTGATTATACAAATTGATATTTCCTTTTGTTCGGTCATTTGGTGGAAATGACTGAAATTCATAACTTTCTACCTTCTCCATTTATTATAAATATTTTTTTAATTTTTATGAATATTTATCCATAAAAAGACATTTTCATTCTTCACTCTTCAGTTTTAACAATGACAGTCGCATGAACAATTAACTTGTAACCAGCCTTATATCCTTTACCCTCTTTAACAGTAACATACAACCGATCACCTTTCTGGAAATAAACTTTAAAAGGATTAAAATGATTAAGACTTCTTTTCAATGACTCAGGTGGTCTTGTTACATAAATCTCTAAATCATCTCTTAGTATGTTTGTTGATATACTTGTCACCCAACCATTATACATAACTTCGAAAAAGGGCAAACCAAAAAATTCAAATTTCCCATTATCTTTTAAAGTTCCATAAAGCACAAGAATACTTGTAATGTTCTTTTGAAAATAGTCTAAAGGAATCGGGTCTTTTAATTCCATTGGTTCAGGAAGTTCAGTCGGTTTCTTCTCTAATTTTTCTTTTAATTCTTTTATTTCATCACCTAATTGCGACCTAATAGCTATATCGTTTAATGATGTTATTTCTTTCAATTTATTTATTTCTTCATCTAGCTGAGACTTAATAACCACATCGTTGTCTAATGTTCCTGCTCCCACTTTCCTTAATAATTTACCATGAAAGTTATAATTTCCAGATGAACCAACTTTAGGTAAAATTGCTATTAAACCTTCTGTTTCTTTTTTGTGATCTTTCATTTTACTTTCCATTTGACTTTTATTAATAGCATCTGTCGGTTCAGTTCCATCTTTCAAATGAGTAATATTATTCCCTTTAACAATTATATGCCCCGATTCGAAATTTAAATTCCTCTTAATGGCAACCATACTCTTATTTAATCCTGTAATAATACCATCTCTTCTAGTTAAATCATCTGATAGTTTATCTATGTTTTCCTTCAAACTACGAACTAAAGAACCTACATCTGATAAGTCAACTTCCTTAGAACTACCTTCTTCTGACTCATTACCAAACACACTTAAATACATTTATTTAATAATTTTTTATGGATTTTTACCCATAAAAGTTAAACTAACATATTTAATACCTCATCAAAACTCTTATCATTAGAAAGCTCATTCAAAACAAATAAACACAAATGTCCGCAAATAATAGTATTAAAATCTTGAATCCTTTTGTCATTGTAAAATATTCTTGTGTTCTTCAAATATGTAACTACTTCTTTCGAAGGTCTCCCACCATAAGAATCAAATATATATGAAACATTTCCTTCTTTCCAATAACAAACCCAATGTGTTCCTTCGTTTCGTGATTCATCCAAATTGACTACAGCACACTCATTTGTTAACGGATTATTAGGAAGTTCATCAGCCATAAAAACACCTCTAAAATTCTTTATATTCATTTTCCTAACAATTTCAACAATATCAAAATTAGACAACGGACTCAGTTTTTTGTCTTTGAGTTTTTTGACTTCTTAATTCCAGTACATTTCTTCTCCATAGCTAAGTTGTGTCGTTTCATTTCTTCAAGTTCGCTCTTATTTTTGTGAACGTCTGAAACGGTTTTAGCAATAGCAGCAGCACCACCAGCAACACTTCCTATTGCACCGATAGCAGCTAAAATTGCAGGTATTGTAAAAATAAAACCACCAACATGTTTCTTTTCTTTTACTAATTTTTTCATCTGTGCTACTCTTAAAGTTAAAGTCATACCTTGACCCTTTGCTAAACATTTATCTTTTTCGCTTATTTGTTTCTTGGTTAAAATGTGGTCAATATTCATTACTCTCAACTCATTCTCACTCATCTTAAACGAAGCTCCATTAACAGCCATTTATTTAAAGAAAAAAACTTTTATGAACCATTATTCATAAAAGCATAATCTAAGTTTAACAACTAACTATTTATAAACCCCAACCCATTTTCCTTTTCGTATACATAATACCAGCAACACCTGCCGATGCTAATTTTTCTTTCCAATCTGAATCTTTACTAAATACATTAACTAATGCTTTGTCTTGTAGAACTTTATCTGCTTCGTGTCTTTTGCTTAATTCTTTGTTTTCGTGATAAGCTATATCGTGTTCTTTACAAGCCTCATCTAAATTATTAATACCTTCATCACCTCTTTCTAATCGTTCTTGTAACTTGGTAAACGGCCCGCAGTACCTGTATCCAGGAATATGAAGCTCAGGCATTTTAAGATTATTTAAAGCCCAATTAATTATTCCTTTACCATATTTCTTATTTTCCCAGAACGATGGTTGTAACATGTTTAAGAATTTTATTACGTATGATGTGCCTTTAGGATTATTAACTACAAAATCATTGAACTTGGAAGATAGCATTTTCATTATAGAGACTTTTTCATTTCGATAATTATTATTACCTGCTTTCTCTTCCCCGTCGATAACAGCCAAACGATCAATTAAGTCTCTAACATCATTCATCCAAACATATTCAACCGGTAACTCATTATATTCTTTAACAAAGCCTTCTCCGCTTTTTGGTGTTCTTCTCCTTGGTGTACTAGTTTCGAAACTTGATTCTCCTTCGAATGTTGAACTGCTTTCGTTTGTGCATGTTTTTCCTAGAATGTGCTTAATTATTGATTTGTATTTCGCTCCTTTACTTGCTCTCGGTTTACCTTTACAAAATATTGCATTTGTTCCAAGTAAAATTTCAGCATAATTCTGCATATCATCTTCTTCAAATTTTGAGTCAAGATCCTCCATAGTAATATCCTTTTGAGTAAGAAGATTCATTAAACCATTAGTAGCTTCATATGTTTTTCCTAGTACACTTAACTGATCAATTTGTCTTCCACCAATTGTTAATGTGCTAAATTCTACAGGTTCGTCACCAATATATTTTTCTGCACCTTGTAATTTTAAGCCGAAAGTTTTGTCGTTGCAGTTGTTCAGGTATTTTAATAATCGTAATCCTATAAACGTTGGTTTTCGTTTTGGAGTTGCGCCAAGTTCTTGTGATTCTTCATCTTGTTGATAATCACGAGCCATTTGACTTGCTATGTATTTCATTTCTCTTTTTTGAGTTTCTTCTGCAAAATCACGAAGCACGTTATCTACTTCCGAATCGTTTAATGTTCTCTTGACTTCCAAATCTTCACTTGTGTTTATTAATGGATACTTTCTTAATGGAACAAGTTCTTTACTTTGATTTTCTTATCTTATCTAGTTTGCTTTCGAGTCTTTCGCCAAGGTTACCAATTGCATCAATCATCGGTTGTTCCTGTTTTTTGTATTTATCATACTCATCAACTCTTTTGTTTGCCCAACCTCTAAATCTATCTCTTAAGTATTCTCTCATCTTGATTGCTTCTTCAGCTTTTTTCACATCATAAGGATTCTTCATCTTACTAGCCATTTATTATAAAGAAAATAATTTTAAAACGTAAACATAACATTAACATAACTTAAAAACAACCTAAACACATCTATGTGAAAAGAAAGTCTTTAATTTTGTTACGATATTTACCATCTTTTAGTTTTCTCGTCATATCAATCGTCATAAAACCATAGTCTTCATCCCAACACTCACTACACATACTTCTCAATTCATCAAAGGTTACATCACCGCAAACAAAATCATCATAAATGTGTTTTAAATTAGTGTTGTCTTGTCTGAATAAACATAGAAAGTTCACATTGTCTCTTACACATTGTTTTGGTACTTTGGTGTATGTTTGAGCTAAATAAAAACAATCAATATTCTTATGTCTACCACGTGTAAAGAAATCACGCACATTATTTTGATTCACTAACATATAATCATCAAACACTACTACAGAATTACTTTTACAATCGTCAAGGGGCATATCTTCTCTCGAAAATGTTGCAATTGGATGACCTATATCTTTTTCAATTGAATTGTAATAGTCTTGTAATTGAGAGTACTTTGGTTGATTTAAGCTTGTCGAGAATATATATAAGTGTTTACCCTTCCAATCTAACCACCCAGGAGAAAGAATGAAATTATCAATCATTAAAGTGGATTTACCGCAATTAGAAGGACCAACAATTAAACAACGTATTGATTCAGGTAATAGTTCGGATTCCCAGAGGGCCGTGCCAAGTAATCGGACTGTTTTCGCTCGGAGAATCAATATATTTACAAAATATTAGCGAACCAGCCTGCCACTGGTAAGAAAAACTGACATTTATCATAAATTTGTTCAAATCAATTGCAGACATAAATAAATCCAGCTGTAACACACTCTGTACGTGTTTCACAGTTTCCCCTCCGGGGAGACTGTATTGGGCATTGAAATTATATGTTCTATCAAGACCTGCAAATAATGCAGAATAATAATTCAAACTTACCTGAAAATATTACATCTCCAAATTTGTTATCACAAGATATAATATATCAGTCACAAAATGCTTCTCTTCAATCAACATCGAATGCTGTCAATGTACCTCAAGCTACTCTCGGATTGATAGAAATGCAAACGGACAACCAGCCTCCCTTCATTTACACAGACATTTCGTATAATGCAAATAGAAGCCAGCCTCCTCTACAAGAAACAAATCCAGCCAAACGTCAAAAGTCATTGCCTCAAGATGTGATACATCAACCTCAAAATTCCTCTCTGCAATCAACATCTTCTACTACCATCAATGTTCTTCAAGCTGCTCCCGGATTAGAAGAAATGCCACCTAATAACCAATCTTCCACAATCTTTACACACACTTCAAGTAATACAAATAATCAACTTCCTCTTCAAGAAGCAAATTCAGCCAAACGTCAAAAACAATGTAAACCAACCTATTCAATTCCAACATACTCCAGATACGACATCTTGAATGAAACTGCCGATCCTGATAACGAACTCTCTAACTCTGAAGTGAAAATTCCACCGTTTACAGTGATTGGAAAAAATTACCAGCTATTAATACAAGATATATCAAAAATTGTGCAACATGAATACACCACTAAGTCTCGCAAAAATGAAATAAAAATACAGTTCACATCTATTGACGACTTTAGGAACTTTCGCAAATTTAGTGAATCAAACAACATTCAATTTTATACATATCAAGATCCATCAAAAAAGTGTTTCCCTGTGATGCTTAAAAACATTCCTGCTTCAATTTCAGAAATAGACATTTATAATGAACTATTTAGGTTACAATATCCCATAATCAGTGTTAGAAGACTTTACGACAAATCCAGAAAACCTCTTCAAACGTGTGCTTTAGACCTACAAAACTCCAAAGAAGGTAAAGAAATTCTACACCTGAAAACCTTATTTCATTGCTTAGTGAATATTCAACCAAGAACTCAACGTTCTTCACCCATACAATGTAAAAACTGTCAACGATTTGATCACTCACAGACAAACTGTCGTTTAACTCCCAGATGTGTCAAATGTAATCAGAATCACCACTATTCTCTTTGCAACAAACCTCAAAATTCACTTCCGATTTGTGTTAACTGTAACCAGAATCACACTGCTAATTATAGAGGATGCCCTTTTTTAAACAAGCACTTAACAACAAAACTTCTAAATTCAATAATACTGCACAAGATACCATACATAATTTGGAAAATACAAATACACAGCCTAAAACCTTCACATTCCACAACACAGACTTTCCCCCACTTCAGAAACCACCTAATGCCTGGTCAAATACATATTCCAACACAGCTCGCAATTCTCAAAATATTAATAACATTAACACTTCTTCATTAAATATCTCACAATTAATTACCACAATAGTTACGCAAGTTATATCTTCACTAATACCACAAATTCAACAAATCATAGAATCACTTCTGAACAAACAAAATGTCTAAGAAAACTAACAGCATAACACTGCTCAATTGGAATGCCAATGGAATTAAAAGGCAGCATCAATTATTTGAACATTTTCTTTATTCCCACAACATCCAAATAGCATGTATCACCGAAACGCATCTCATCCCCAATGAAAAATTTTATTTACATGGATATAAAATATACAGATATGACAGAATTGACAATATAGCATCGGGTGGCGTAGCTATTATTATTTCTTCCAAACTCAAATCTTTTCTTATAAATACACCTATCACTCCCTCCCTCGAATTCATTACAATAATAATCAATATCAATCAAATCCATTATCACCTTACAGTTGCGTATAAGCCTCCGAAGTATAATTTCCCGCTGACATATTTTAAAAGCATATTTAACAATACAACAGATAAAATCATACTGCTCGGAGATCTAAATTGTAAAAATCAAATCTGGGGAAGTCTTAATAATAATCCAAATGGTATAAAATTACACAAATTTATTGCTAATCATAATCTTCAAATTCATGCCCCTAATGAACCCACGTATTATTCATATAATGAAAATATCATCCCAGATATTTTAGATATACTAATCACACAAAACATAAACCTTCCAATTACTCAAAACGTATTACCTGAGCTTGATTCAGATCATTATCCAGTTATTATAAACATTTATTTCAACTCTCATATCACCTATTCTAACTCTTCTCCTATATTCCAAAAAGTAAATTGGAATAAATTTACATTAAATATTGAAAACAGCATTCAATTCCCCACAAATATATTATCAACTCATGACATAGACTCGTACATCACTTATTTCACGGATGCAATAAATCATAATTTACACATAAGTTCTAAATATATACCAAAAACTAATTTCGTAAATTATAAACCTCTACCTTTACCTATTATTAACCTTATTAAAACTAAGCACTCCCTAAGACGATTCTGGCAACAAACCAGGCGTAAAGATATTAAAACTAAACTAAACAAAATATCTAGGATTATAAAATCGAAACTGGAACAACATAAATTCAATGAATACAAAAACTTTATTAAACAAATTCATCCCCAATCAAAAAAGCTCTGGTCAACTCTTAAAAGAATCTGTAAAGAAAAAACATCTATTCCAATCCTTAAGCAACATTCTACTACAGCAATAAATGACTATGACAAAAGTCAATTACTAGGTCTTCATTTCCAAAATACGTTTACTCCTAATTCAACTACTAATATTCACTTTTACAATCTTGTTAGCAATTTTCTCTCTCTTCCAAATTTTAATGTTCCCCAAAATATTGATTATATTTCCCCTTCTGAAATTCATTCAATTATTAAAACACTAAAAACTCGCAAATCTCCAGGATTGGATACTATCAATAATCAAACACTCAAGTCACTAGGTAAAAGATCAATTGCTGCTTTTACTTCTATTCTAAATTCCGCATTGAGATTTAATTACTTTCCAACTACCTGGAAAACAGCAATCGTACTTCCCTTTTGTAAACCACAAAAAGATCCTAGAAACCCATCGAACTACCGACCTATTAGTTTACTTTCCTCTCTTTCCAAGATATTTGAAACCCTTATACATCACAGATTATTACACTTCACTACAATTAACAAAATTATTCCTCCCACTCAATTTGGCTTCACTCATCAGCATGCAACTACTCATCAACTTTTAAGACTAACAGAACATATTGAAAACTCCTTTCACCTAAAACAGCATACTATTGTATTATTACTGGATATCGAAAAAGCATTCGACAAAATTTGGCATCATGGTCTTATTTATAAATTATTCCAAATTGGAATTCCTACTTATTTGTTCAAAATAATTCAAAATTTTCTTTCTAATCGCACTTTTCGTGTCAAAATTAATTCCTCTTTTTCTCAACTATTTTCAATTGGCGCGGGCGTGCCCCAAGGGTCCTGTCTATCTCCTCTTCTTTTTAACATCTATCTCTCTGACATTCCCAACTTTACGTACTCAGAATTAGCCCTTTTTGCTGATGATACTGCATTCTTCATTAGTCATAAAAATTTAACAACTGCCAAAAATAGACTACAATCCGACCTTCTGCTTTATACAAATTGGACTTCTAAATGGCAGATTAAAATTAACATGAATAAATGTCAAGCTAAAATCTTCACACTCTGTAAACCAATCATCCCTGCAGAAATATTAATTCTTGATCAAGCTATACCCTGGATATCACCCAACACACCTATTAAATATCTTGGACTCCTCTTAGACACTAAACTTAAATGGAATGCCCATATTAAAAACATTATACATAAAACTAACACTAAAATTTATAAATTACACTCCCTTATTAATTATAAATCACCTATAAACATTCACTCAGCAAAATTAATATATACCACAATTATTCGTCCTACCCTTACTTATGCTTGCCCCATCTGGTCCAATGCTGCCAAAACCCATATAAATAAATTACAAATTCTCCAAAATAAATTCATCAGGAAAATATTTCACGCACCCTGGTATATTCCCAACTCTCAACTCCATAATGAACTGAAAATTGACACTATCAACTCCCTAATTCGTTCACAGAGCTTTAAATTTTTCAACTCCTTAGATGACTTACAACAGACCCTCACTTTCAATTTAGGTCAAACATATCATTTTCCTCGACGTATACTATCAAAATTTCCTAAAGATATATTTCATCCACCATAATTACTACATTTACAACATATTATCCTTCTATTCAAAATCCTTTTTACAAACTTCTTTTTTTTTCATAGCATAACCTTTTCAAAACTTTAATTGTTAATAATTCCTACTACAGGTTCCAGTGAGTATCAAATCGCCAGTTATTTGTTTGTAATGTCCAAACCCCTGAAAGACAAATATGTCGAACAGGTAGAAATAAATTTAAAAAAAAAGGTAATAGTTCACCGTTACGTTTTGTTTTTTGTTTTTCAGGTAAGCGTACATTAATATTCCAATCAACTTTCTTTCTTCTACTCATTTATTATAAAGCTTTTACGGCGACCAAACCATAAAAGAATGTCTAAATCAAATCATCGATCAACTCTCCTTCTTACAAGCTCATGTAGAAACTCATGTATCAAGTGTATAAAAGAAAAGAAGCAATTTTTACACCTACTGTTTCGATTCTCATCGTCAAGCTCTTCTCTACTCATATTTATTTTAAAAAAGTTTTCACAATTGAACATTCAAAACAGCTGTTACATTAGCTCCATCAAAATCAATCGGATTGTTATTTTCATCTGTAAACCAAATACGTATTCTTTCTATTCTTTGATTGAGAGGAAAATATAAAAGGTGTTTTGGTTCAAATGATATTAAACGACCTAATTGAATATTTGAAATGTTGAAAGTTGAAATGATGTTGGATGTTGAATGTTTATGGTCATCATATTTAAATATCATCCCATCAGCCAAATCACAGTGAACATTAATTGTGTTGAAAGGTAATATCTTTGGAACTCTTTTACCAACGCTTTTTGTTTTAGCTTCTACATCTTCTTCAAAACCTAAAACTTTACCAATTGAGTTAGGCTGATTAAACCTTAATTTGAAATCAGATATTACTTCTACTCTATTCTTAATTGTGTTAGCTTTTATCTGAATGTTTGTTGAATTAAACGGTTCTTTTGGTTGAATATGTTTTGCTAGTTCTTCTATGTTCTTATATTGTCCTATTTCAATTTCGATTTGATTATCATCATCATAATATAAGATATTGTTTTGTTTAGTTACATTTGGAGTTAAATAAGCTGAATAAAAACTAACTAATGAAACAGAAGCATCAATATGTCTGATTGGATAGCTTAATCGTTTTTCGAGAATGTAGTTTTCCTTTGTTAACATACCATTAAAGAGTAACGTCAATCCACTCATTTATTTAACAAATTATTTAATACATGTATTGTGTAAAGTGTAAGAAGCAAACTGATTTTGTTAAAGGTTCTCTAAGAAAGGAATTAACATCCAATGGTAGACTTATGCATAAAAGTACTTGTAACGAATGCGGTTCTATAAAATGTCAGTTCGGTAAAGGAATTAAACAGGAACATGATCCAATCGAAATTAAACAAGAACAGAAGTCAATTAACATTAAGGAAGAAATTGTTAAAGAATTACATAAACCAACAAGACGTAACTTCAAACGAAGAAACATTATTACAAATGGAATTGATGATCTTTGGCAAGCTGATTTAGTAGAAATGGATAGTGGAAAACTGAAAGGTATTTCTAAAATTAACAAAGGCTTTAAGTACTTGTTAACTATAATTGATGTATTCAGTAAGTTTGCTCGGGTTATACCTTTAAAAGATAAATCTAGTTCGAATATAATAAATGCATTTGAAACTGTGTTTAAAGAACGAATACCAAAAAACTTACATACAGATGAAGGAAGAGAATTCTGTAACAAGGATTTTAAACAACTGATGAAGTAAAACAATATTAATCATTATTCGACACATAGCGGTATTAAGGCTGCTGTAGTTGAAAGGTTTAACAGAACATTGAAAGAGAAAATGTTCAAAGCGTTCTCTATGCAGGGATCGTACAAATGGGTTGAATTGTTGCCTAAACTTGTAAGTGAATACAATAATACAGTTCATTCGACTATTGGTATGAAACCTAAAGATGTTAGTAAAAAAGATGAACAAATGTTGTTAAATAGTGTGTTTAAGCAGCAGTGCGCTGTTGTTAAAAATAAGTATAAGATTGGAGATAAAGTTAGAATAAGCAAATCCAAAGGCTTGTTTGAAAAAGGTTATACTCCTAACTGGTCAACAGAAATATTTGAGGTTTATGAAACCATACCATCTAATCCGCCAACTTATAGGATCAAGGATTTAAATGGAGATCATGTTGAAGGTTTGTTTTATGAACCTGAATTACTTAAGACAAAATATTCAGATGTTTATTTGGTTGAAAAGGTATTGAGAAAGAAAGGTGATAAAGTGTTTGTTAAATGGTTAGCTTTTGATAGTTCTCATAACTCATGGATTAATAAAGCAAGTGTAGTTGTTTAAATTACTTTTATGGTTAAATGCCATAAAAGAGCGATCTTAAAACAAAAAACATTTATTCATCATCTTCTTCATCTTCACTGCCACTAGTTTTTGGTTCTAATTGTTTTTCGTCTGATTTATCTGTAAATTCAATCTTATGGAAACTTCTACCTCCACTCAATTTGATTTTACCTTGATAAACTAGATATAGTTGCTCTTTACCTGCGTTAATTATATTTAGAGTTTCTTCATCAAACAGTTCAATATAACGATCTGGTAAAAACATCTTGAAGTCGCGGATGAAAACAACAATCTTATTTCCAAGTTTAGTTTCTTCTAATTCGATCTTTTTGATTAATAGTGTTTTGTTTTTTGGTATTTCGTTTAGACTCCTAAATTGAACATTGGGCTTGTTGATTTGATTGAGTTTATTAATAATGGAATCCATGATCCTATTTATTATATAATTAAAAATATTTTTTAAAATCATTTTTTGTTAGAATCAGATTCATATCGAGTTCTAACACGTATTTCACCTTCATAGTCAGAGTCAGAGTCAGTATCCCATTCACTGTCAGAAATAAACGAATTATTAAAGTTATACTCATCACTTTCAAATGGTGTAACTTTTAAAAGATTTCTACATGTTGGGCAGGTGTTGTTATTTTGTAACCAGGTTTCTAAACACGATTCACAGAAAAAATGATTACAAACTGTTTTTACCTTATTAGCACGACGTCTAACGAACAAACATATGCTACAAGTTTTTCTATTTTTCCCAACACTTTTATACATACTACGATTGAGTCTTTCGATTACGGCATTAGATACCTTATTATTATTTATTAAAGTGTTCCAATTAACTTTAGTTGCAAACTCTATAATGAAATCATCTGAAAGTTCTTGGTTAGAGCAAACAACATCCCAATTAACTTGATCTTTAAAGTCTCGAATGAATTGTTCACTTAACTTTTGATATTTACAAACTGTATACCACGTATTGCTGTCGTAATTGTTGCTAAAATCTCTTAAAAACTGTTCTGAAAAATCTTTCCTAATCGTTAGAATCATTGACCAAGTGCTTGGGGATTTATACATATATTTATCTTGAAACTCTCTAATGAAATCTTCTGACACTTTTTGATAGTTAATAAAATGTAACCAATTGAATTCTTTATCTTTAAATTCTCTGATGAAATCTTCGCTTATTTTTTGTGAACAGCCAATACCATGCCAATCAACTTTGTGACTGAACTCTCTTATAAAGGTTTCTGTAAACTTTTGATTATATGACATTTCAGACCAATCTAATTCGTTTTCAAATTCTCTTATGAAGTCTTCTGAAAGGTTGGGATAAGCTGATACTTTTTTCCATTTAATGTTTTTAGTTCTAAGTGTTTTCACTACATCATGTCTTAATTCTTCATCATCATAGAGCTTCACTAGTTTGTCGTTTGGTACAATCGTTAGAAGTTTATTAATAATGCTTTGTTGATTCTTTACCAAAGCGGTTAGGTTATTTTGAGGTTGTTGTTTGTGTTTGTTGATTAAGGCTATTAGATCTGTTTTTCTAAGGTTTGAATAACCATGGATTCCATTTTTTCTACAGTATTGTTTAAGTTGTAGGGTAGATTTATTCTCCATAACTATCATCTCAATATTTATCTTAAACATATTTTATTTTAATCATTTTCGTTCATTTTTCGGGGGTTAAAGGTTTACATATCTTAATTTTTCAATTGTTCAATTTTATAATGTCCCCAAGGTAATGTGTTTATTCCATTTGGTAGTATGTATCGTTTATCATCTTTAAAGCTGAGTGCGAGTTTGTTTACTTCTATTGTATGTATTTCATGTTTCTGACTTCGAATGAGTCTCATCGTTTTATAAATTTCAGTTTGTTTATCTAAGCATGATTTATAGTCTTCGAACTTTAATTCATTTTTCACAATACATTTCTTAATTCCTTTAGCCTTTTTGATTTGACCAGTTTCCGAATTCATAGCATACATCTTAGACCTCAAGCCGACAAACTCTTTCATGATTTTTCCTTTAAGTTCATCTTTCATTTTTCCTAATACTTTCTTATTGACTTGGGGTATATTGTACGGGTTGTCGATTGGATAGTCGCTTGTGTCGAAGTAGTTAATCATTTGTTTTACATCTTGATAAAAGTCATCAGTTTTAATTTCGTATGTAAGAGAATCGGTATCCATATAACAGATTGAAATATTGTTTCCGTATTTAGGTTTCATTATGTTGTAATGGAAGTCATACATTAGTTCTTTAGATATATCGAGAATACACATTCCAACATAAATAGGTTTGTTAAATTTGATTTTTGTTTTGTTCATATAAATTGCTGCAAGGTGTTCTGTGTATATGGTTCTGTGTTTGAAGTTTGGTTTGGCAATGAGTTTATCACATAACTTAGGATTCGAGATTAATCTTATATCAACTCTATTACGTATGTTTCCATTGTTTTACCGAATACAGAATTATTCATAAGTTTGTAAAAGTCTTTTTCGAAATCGTTAGTTGCTTTGGTTCTCATTTGAGTGTTAAAGTCAATATAATTCTTCAACCAGTTAGATTGTTTAAACTTTATTACTCTATGGATTTTCTTTAGTTTTAGTCCTAGTTTTAAACACTGTTGTAAGTTTCTATAATGAATGACATATTTTTCTTTGTTATCTAATGTTGTTAATAATTTCGGTTGGTTAGAATCAGGCGGACATTTGTTTTCTGGTGCTAATGGAAAGTCTTTATGGAAATCGTGTAATTGTACAGGATATTCTAAATCAACCTCTAGTATGTAGCCGATTTTACTTTCTTTTGATATGTTATTAATATTAAGGTTTTTAATCTCATTTTCAGTTAGCCATTTAAAATCGCCATAAGGTAAATATTGTGACATAGCCCAGCCATAAAGATTATTCGAATCTAAGTAGGCTAGATAAGTACTTTCTTTTGTTTGATCATAGTCTGTCATATATTTATTATTTGCTTTTGAGTATCTTTGGCAACATTGAGAAATTCCACCTCTAATACCTTTCTCAGTCATAAGTACCATATCATAATCGCTTAGTAAGTCGAGTTTAACCTTAGTCATCTTCAACATTGCATCAAATGCTAAACCAGGGCTTGTATAATACCACGCTGGATCGAGATTATAACCATTCATACATGTTGTTCTAAAATTTTCGAATACGTCAGAAAGCAAAAGAGTGTCGGTTTTAAGATACAAATCGTGATATTGTCCCATGTTCTTAAGATTGAAATGTTTCCATATTCTTTTTGCGTGTTTGTAATCTTCATCTGTTATATGTGTTTGTTCGAGACTGTTAAAAAATTTGCTTTTTGGTGGGAGTTGTGTTTCCTTAAACTTATTCCAAGAATCCATATAATCATAAGGATAAACACCCTTTCTAGAAACTAATTCTAATTCTGTGTCATCAAAGTATTCTTTTGTTATATTCAGTTGGTCATGATTTAAATTGTTACTAATGAAGCAAGAGAGGATGGCATAAATCTAAACGAATCGAGAAATCTTAATTTAATAGAACCAACATCCTTTGAAAATGTAATGTATTTTTCTTCGTTGTCTGGAATAAGATTAATAGATAGAGTTGTACAGCCTAATTCCTTAACAAATAGATGTGAATCGTACCCCGAGAGATTATGTAAAAAGACTGGTACAAATGTTGGTACTTTCAGTTTAAGATTGCAGTTGTTACAAGCTGGTGCAATGAACTTTCCTGTTACATGATCATGATGTGCAACTTTATAATTCTTCTTAGTGAAACACTTGTTACAATAGGTACATGTCGTTGCATTTTTCAATCTTTCTTTATCTCCTTTTTTGTAAATAATATCTAATTTGTTTTTGTATATATGTGCAATCTTCTCAGCTTGTTTCATTAGACTTTCAATAAATTTTCTTGGTGCATTTTTTCCTCTATAGTACTTAAGTGTTTCAGCTGTTCCATTTTTAACAACACAATAAGAGAAACCGCTGGGTTCATGCTTCTGACATTTGGTTGTGTATTTATAATTAGGATTTGGTTGGCAAGTATCTAACTTACAATTTAAACATTCGAAGTCGGCATAAATAACATATGGTACTTTCATTGTGTTTTGTATGTTTTTAAATTGAACCTTTTCACCAGGCTCTGGCATTTCAATCATAGCTCGTTCATTTGTACAACACATTATGATATGTTCTTTATATTTTGATTCTGTATTAAAGTGGAGTAAACAACCTCTACATATATACTTTTTTTCTGTGTGTTTGCTTATCTGTGATGAGATTAAAGTGAGAGATTACGAATAAGGCAATAATGTTTCTTTTCACCTTTAGTAGCGAGTAATAAATCAACATCTTTGTTAGAAGGTCGTCTGCCTTTGTTTGGATAATAAGGGAAAATTTTATGATTTTTATCATAACCGAATACATTAATTTGTAATCCAGTTCGTTGTTCTATTTTTGATATATCTTTAAGTTCTACTGGAAATTTGATATCTTTAAAAGCGTTGTCAATGTCGTCCTTAAGGTTAATGTATTTAGAAACTCTCTAAGCATCTCGAGGCATAGGATGTAAGTAAGCCTTCAAACAGTATAAGAAGCACTTATCATCTTTATTCTTAATGTTCACTACTGCTTTTTTATGTTTGATTTTATCAGGCAATTCGAAATATGAGTTGCCGCTAATTGGTACATACTTATTTAATCTTAATTCAAAACTTTTAATTCGATGAAGTGTCCAACCGGAACCTCTTCCTTGAAACTCGCACATTTCGCTTAGTAATTTGTTTTTAGCATTAATCATATAATCTTGTAAATTGTCGAGTTGTAGTACAATTTGATTTTCTGTCTTAAAGTTGAACTCATGAATATCATTTTCTTTTTTGTAATCACATAGTAATTTGACATTGATTTTCAGTGAATTGTTTCTTCGAAGACTGCTTTCAATCTTTTTAATTACAGCTGGTGTTATTCTGTTTAGAAACGAATGTATTGGACTAGTATCTAATTTAATATCTTTCTGTTCAAATGTCCAAGTTTCAAGTCTGCTTTCGAATGATGTATCTGTTTTTTGTACATTTAGTTGATCTCTTATTTGAGGATTTGTGAAAAGTTCTTGATCGTCGGTAGTGGTGAAGGGTAATTGTTTAATCGGTAGTTGTTTGATTTCTTCTTTAATGACGTATCTGATGAGTTTTTCTCGATTCAAATTCGAGTAACCCTTAATATTATTCTTTCTACAGTGGTCTTTTAATTGGTTAAGTTTCAAAGAGAAAATATCACTTAATTCTTCTGGTGTGTCTTGGTATTGTTTTAATCTTTTGATTAGTTTGTTCTTACTTAAAGAACTACAGCCGCGGATCTTCTTGGCTTTACATATTTGTTTAAGTCGGCTCTCCGACAGTTCGTTCATCTCCTCAATTGTAAACATCTTCTGATTAGTATTTTCCATCGTATATATTTATTTTTATTTTAAAACAAAAAAATTAATCATTTTTGGTATTTAATTCATTTTCGTTAATTTTAATCAATTTTGTCTAATTTAGTTTACACTTGCATTTTCTCTTGGCGCATTGGGCAACTACTTGCTCAAATTTAATTTGGACATTTTTTGTGACTAAATTCATTGAGATAGTGGAAGTGCGCCAGAACATACAAAGTACATCTACTTAAGAGCACGACTCCAGCTCACTGTCAGAAAAGCATAATTCGTCAGCTGTGTCGGTAGCGCTTGTGCTGCCTTCGGAGACAGCTGATTGGTCAGATGCTGATTGACATCGGGGCCATTCGTGTATTCTCGGTTGTGTGTTCGGGCCTTCATTTTCAAAACAACATTAGTTCCTAATTCTGCCGTCTGAAAATGTAAAGTTAACGAGTAATCATTCATATTTTGTATCATATTAAGTTCAATTAGTTTTACTAAGACTCGCCACGCTGCGACACTTCGCAGTCGCTTCCTTCAGAACGCCTGACCGCCATGCGCCATGCTCCGTGCAAGTCCAAACATGTTCGCATGCACCGCCCCCATTGCCCCTGGCGAAAGCGGCTGCCCGGCGTCACATTGCATCACATTGTCTCGCAGTTTATCAACCTCTCGTCTCTTATCACGATTCCTAACTGTCGAACGGAGGGACTATTTCTTGATTAGTGAATAATTTATCCAATTGTGCAAATCTCGACAACGTACATACTCGTTGCTCACGTGACCTGCTGTACAAGTTCACTATTGGAATACATGGCCGAACTTATCAACTGGTCCGTTTAAATTAATCAGTTTATTGCCTCTACGCTGTATGTAGCTGTCTTCTGTGGCCGCCATGCATTCACTCATGCCACCAATAATCAGCAAGTTTATCCCCTTCACGCTGTGCGTCGCAGTGGCACATGGCCTGGCTACTTCAATTACCACGTGGGCCATCCATCTTAGCAGGGGCGGTTCCAGACTTCTCTTTTGGGAGGGGTCACGTTAAGACTCAAGTGCATTTATTTCGCAAAGGGGGGAGGGTACAGAAAGTAATAAGATATTTTTGACGTATGTTATACGTATATCAGATTGACTTTATTATTCAATAAATATATTTAGAATTACTATTAAAATATTTAGAAATTCAATATACCAATAATCACATATCAGCTTACTATTGTTACGCTCCTCACCCTTATCCCCTGGGGGAGTGGCGGGTGTAACTTTGGATTTTTAAACGGTAACCCCCAATTTTTGTTGCAGATTCGAATTCTGCCAACAAAAATATATCAATTTTATTCGGTACATTTGTTTTAAAAAAATGAAAATTTATAAAGTTATCAATAATAACTTTCAAATTAGCAAAAATAACTTTCATTTGATGCAATATGAAACAATTTGTGAAGAAACGAATATGAGAGAAACATGTAAATGTGTGTAATGAAATATTTTTAATAAATTATTACAATTAAAAAATACAGGAATATAATAAGTAAATAAACCAAATTATACTTTTATTTTATTTTACATTTATTTTTCTCAATTTCGTTTTTCCTTTTTTAATTTTTTTCATTTATAGTGCTCATTCATATAATTATGAATTTGCACCACATTTGAATCTCCTTCAATGGCGATTCTTCTATAACAATGTTATAAACTTCATTATAATTTTGGGGACAACTACACCAAGACATGCAAACATCTTATAAATTTAATTTAATGCAACATTTAATATATTGCAAATAACTGATCTGATTCCTTTTGTATAGCCAAGCTGCTTTGTATAATTAAAACCCAAATAAAGTAACATCATTGCAACACTGTTCATCAAGAACGAGAGCTATCAAAAGATACTTTTGATACCGGATTCGAACTCAGAGACAACAAAACATTCAAGATATTTTAGGCGTCAGACTCTATCCTCGCTCATCAGCCAAACTAAAATTCTCTAACCGGATTCGGGGTCAGCAACAGCAAAATAGTATTCAAGAAGTTCTTTTAGCAGTGGTGAAGCTGAAGGGTAATGTCGTGGGGGTTGGGATCTGGCACCACGTGCAGGGGAGTGGAAGGACGGTAAGGGCAGAAGGTGCCCTCTGGCCGTCCCCTATTCTATTAAAGGCCTAGAGCGGATGAGAGGGAGCAATCATAACAGGGATGACCCCAGTCATGGCAAACAGCAGTTTATTGGAGAGCTGTTATTTACACATGCAGCTGACGTAGCCCAGCCTCGGCGAGGACGGTCCTCCGGAAGAGCGACTTAGCACCGGCCATGGCGACACTCGAAGTGCACGGTGATCAGGGGCAAGGGCTGGAAGCTGCTAGCAGGACCCCGGAGGGTCTGTCTGGACTAGCGGGAGTGAGGAGTGTCGGCAGGGCCAGTTAGGGCCGATCTGAACCGACGGGGAGGTGAAGGGAGGTCGGCAGGGCCAGTTTGGGCCGATCTAAACCGACGGGGAGCGGAAGGTCCGTGCACGCGGGCGACGAGCTCACGAGTAGCATTCGTCCCCCCGCTAAGCGAAGGTTAAGCTGTTATATGGACCTTTTCTGCTGAGACGCTCTTTCCGCGGCGGAGCTACGTCATTACGCTTACGCGGGCGCCAGCCGTCTGCGGCCACGCGACAGTAATCTGGGAGACGTATACTTCTCAAATTATTTTTCAATAAAATTTGTCGTGTGCCATTCTTCAATATTTTTGTTACTGAATCGTCGAAAATTAAATGTGTTCGACTCCTTTTCCCCGTTTACGCGCGAGGGAATTAGCAGGACTGCAGAAATATACTCTTTGGGGCCGGTAGCTGAGCGAGGGGCTGCCAGTGGATAGACACCGGCTGGCTCTGCCGCGCATGCGCACAAGAGAACGTGCGCTATCTCCCTTTCTTTTGCATTGATTGGGCAGCGAGCCCAGCAGAAGCCTATGCTCTCGGCAGGCACGGACTTATACAGCAATACAAGCCCACGTCTCGATCAGGCAAATTCACCTCATCACGATTTTCAGAATACCCAATTGCATGATTCTAGCTTCGCCACTGTATTTTAGGTGTCAGGCACTATCCTCGCTCATCAGCTGAATTAAAATTCTCCAACTCTAATTCTTTTCGACAAATCTGTACCACTAACCCCTGTTGATAGCCTTAATTTCTGCTAAAAGCGGCTTCTTACGTTCTTACAAAACCAGAACCGGCATCAGACTTCAATGATCAAATTAGGTTCGCCGTTACTGATTACGTTAAGCATTTTTAGGTTAAATATTCATTGAGTTCAATAGAAGTTCCGATACTGAATTCTAACAAACTCCTGAAAGCAAGATTGATGCCAATTTTATATACATACCATTATTACGTTTAGCTAATTCTATTTTCTTTAAACAACAGTTGTGACTTTTAAGTAGAGTCCATATGTTCACGTCTATTTTTCCCACAGTTCTCTCGTTCAATTAGTGAGAAAAATTCACATTAAGTCGGCAACACTTGTAACGCGCTGTGTATTTGATTCCGACTTTAGATATGTTACTTGTTCAGATTAATTTCTTTGGACTAAAAATATTTTTAAAGTCATCTTGAAAACACTTCCGTTTTTATTCAAAGTAAATTCCAATTTTTATATAAATTCGTTAGTTTCAGCACTGCTAAATTTTTAGAAATTTCTGGAATTGTCTGAAAATATCTGAAAATGTCTCTGGCAGTCCTGATTCTGAAGGGACACTGGAAAGGTTAGTAGTTTCTCAGAGTTTTTTTAGATATGGTAGAGTTTCTCAGAAAATGGTGACGGTTCATCATTTGGGGGGGGTCATGACCCCCGTGACCCCCCCTTGGATCCGCGCCTGCATCTTAGCAGCATCACGCGCTGTATCCAGCTGAATCACTTCAATCTTCAGCCCTTCACGGGCCAGGGTTCATTACCCGCCCGTAACCAGCCATTATCAACTTCAACGGCAAATGTATTTTACCAACTAATGGTATTTAACAAGACTCTCAAGTGTATTTCTAAGTGTCTGCATCAGCAACATTGCAAGCAACTTAATTGCTTACTCAATAGTAGTTATCATATTGTTAATTGTATCTTTTCTTTCTTTCATAATTAGTATATGTATTAATGTATATACATATATATATATTATGTATTATTAATACATATATGTATTAATTATACATATATGTAA